>MU863910.1:0-274356 GCA_033296885.1 Triangularia verruculosa | reverse complement strand
CTAAGGAGCTCGTCTGCCGAGTTAGGCTTATGTGAGAAGAAGTTGGAAGACCTACCCGGCACCTCAACACCTGGGTCTTACCCGGCACCTATTATATGCCACACGTTAAAAATACCGAAGACTACCCCGACGCGAGCCCTTACGACCTTAAAACTCTAAAGGACTTTGTAAAAGATATTATATTTAGTATTAATAGTGCGGAAGATAACTTAAACTTAACGGAAAGGACCGTTATAGTATATTAAAAATAGTTTATAGCGGGTTAACGTTATAAAAATAATATTATTCTTAAAAATATTATATTTTCGGTTATAAATATATATATATATATACCATTTCTTTAATCGACTAGCTTAAACTAACCAGTTTAATAGTAGTTTATTAAATATAAGTTACCCGATATACTTAAGATAGAGGATAAGGAGATTTTGAAAAATAAGCGGTTAAGAAAATTCAGTATTAAAAACTACTTTCTTTACTTAGGAAAGTAATTATAAAGGAACGATTAAGTAGTATATAATAAGTTAGTAACGAAAGTATACGATTAGGCAGATTTACTTATAATTATATATTCCTCTATACGCGTCAGTAAATATATCAAATCTACTTACCGGGCGGGATCCGGCCGTAGTTTATATTATAAGGTAAGTATTACCGAATATCCGTATTATCGTATAATCGTATAAATTAACGAAAAAATACTTTAGAATATAATTTTTAAAGTCTTTCTTAACGAATATAGTAATGCGGAGTTTACCGTTTAATTAATTTAAGATACGAAGGGTATAACAAATAGAGGTCTAGGTGTCCAGATGTGATAGAAGTGCGGGATGGAAGTCGAGAGAATGGCAGTACGAACCTGCTTTTTCCGAATAACGCGTAGTAGCCTCGGCGACTTCGGGATCCTTAAGGGGGACTCCTGAGTAACGAATCAGCTATAATGGATCGACTACCGGCAGGAGCCCTCTTACCGAAGGATACAGGCGCATGGAACGTAGCTCCGGGAAGGTGATTGCCGGGGCCGTCGCTATTGTTCGCGATACCGCCAGGCGCGTTAACTTGGTTGCGGCCGGCGTTGTGGAAGGGCGCGTTCGAAGGATGCGGTCGAGGCCCTTCCATCTTGTGGGGAAACGGTGGGGTAGCGTCTCCGCCAGCTCGCGCGGCTTGGCTCCCGGCTTGATGGGAATTGGCAGGCCGCTGCGGACTCCCGGCCTCTTGTTTGTAGTGTTCAGCGTCGAGGCCGCGGCCACGGAAGAGTGTGCGGTGACTCCTATCGAGGTCATGCTCTATTGCAAGAGCAGGCGCGAGACCGGACTGACAAGACCCCTAATGCGAACGGAAGGGCACCCTACGTGGCAGCTGGCTGTCCAGGCAATACCGAAGGTGGCCCTGGGAAGCCGATTCAGCTGGCACGGAAAATGCAGAAAAGGAACGATTGGTGGCTGGGCGGTATCCTCTTCCCATTTTCTCAGCAGGTGACCATGACTCTGTTGCCAACATTACGCCTCTTACAGCTGACGCCGAGATCCGTAGCGAGAGACTTGCTGGACGTGCAGAGTGCCGAACCATACGGAAGCCCTTCCATTGCAAAATGGTGGTGGCAGTGCTGAATGCTTCTCGCCTTATCACAGCACCGCGACGGGTTTGATGTACATACGTGCACCTAAGGTAGGTAATTCGGTACCTTAGCTGGCTCGAAAGAAGCTCTGAGATCGTCGGTCTGCAGGACTTGGCACTTGGCGAAAAGATACTTACACGTAGGTACCAGGTATTGAACCTTTATTGAATCATGATAATATCCCAGCCCGATGATAGCTGACTGACTTCGAGAGTTGGCCGTGCCGAACTTCCGTCAAGAGACGTGACCTTTGATTTAAACATCCGGCGTTCGTGCTGTGGCATCGATTGTCAGTGTAGTTCTGATCTGCTGCTGCCATGTCATCGAGCGTGACTCAGCTTCCCGCACCCCATTACCTTTGAGCGCTCTCTCAATTCCTCCACCATGGCGTGCTGCTACTGGCCCTGGAAGGTCCGGTGCGAAGTCGCCAAGGGGCGTCTGACCATCGTCGTCCTCGGCCTCGGGGCAGCCATCGGCGCCAATGCGCATCCTGGAGCGTGGCAACGCGTCGCGGTTTGGTTCACGATCGCCGTGGTGCGTCCGTGTTAACGTCTCTTGCAATTCTGAGTTGAGCTAATCCATCCCTCCCACCCATTCAGTCGGCCCTCTCCCTTGTCCT
Source organism: Triangularia verruculosa (assembly GCA_033296885.1). Taxonomy (NCBI): domain Eukaryota; kingdom Fungi; phylum Ascomycota; class Sordariomycetes; order Sordariales; family Podosporaceae; genus Triangularia; species Triangularia verruculosa. The sequence continues at coordinate 272,119 of MU863910.1, read as the reverse complement.
CGGCTGCGTCTATTGCAGAGCAAGGTTCAGAATCGGAGGTCTCGTCCTCTTGTTCGGCACGTTGCTTTGGGCCGTTAGCACGGGCCTGATGTTTGGCGTCGGCGCGACATTAGACGAAGGGACCGATATCTCTACTACCACGGACACGAATCGCAAGTGGAACGAGCAAGTCTCGCCAAATGCAGTCAGCGAGACGGCTCCGAGTCTTCTGTGGCCGAGGAGAAGGGGAGGTGGTCGAACAGGTAAGAACCAATTCACCCCTGCCGGATTACTGAGCAGACTCACGAGGCTAATTCGTGACACGGCACATGTAGGCTCGGCAGACGTGGTCGGCTCAGCCACTGGGAAAGCCGGGGCTTTCGGCTGCGGGGGTGTTGGTTGTGTGATGGTGTTTCGTGGTCTACTCAACACCTCACGTCCCCAAGTCCGAGTCTCAACGTAACACCTGAGTAATTTAAGAACCCTAACGCGGACTGACCATCTGATCAGCCTCATCTGCTTTCTACAGATAGTTGAGCTCGCTCGCGACGCAAGGCAAAAAAAGGCCAACGACGCTGAAAACCCGGCGGCTGGCGATTCGGAAAACAAGGGCCCTGGAGATGCGGAAAACTACGCGGCTGGAAATAATGATGCGATCAATGGCCCGAGTCAGTCTGGGACTGGGCGCCCACTAGGTACTTGAAGTTCGGCGCGGCTGGAGTCATGAGGTGCCATCGTCTCATTCTGTAAGCTTATCATATAGGGGAAGTCTCACCAGGCGCCAATTGTTTCATTTATATCAGAAGCCTAGATAGCTTAGAAGCAACAAAGGAAACAGAAAAGGAGACTGAACAAAACACAGCAATACATAACTTGCACGATCAAGCCACGCCCAGACCAGCACCACCAACCCAATATACGAAACCCCATCTTTCCCGCTTCCCCAAGCTAACCTTAAACCTTTACCCCCTCCCTCACCATAAACCCCCTAACCCCCTCCAAAAACTCCTCCACACTCCTCCCACTCTGACCAACCTCCCCCTCCAGCCACTCCATGGCCTTATCAGCCAACATCTCCCACTCATCCCTCAACCCACCCAACACCCCCCCCAAGTAAACCAACACCATCGCCGTAGCAACCACCTCTAACCCGATAGCACCACCACCAGACACATCCTTGGGCACCTCCACCCCCTTTTGAAGTCCAAGCAACAGAACAAGCTTCTCATCCCACTTCCACGATCCACTGAACCCTTGCCACGCAACCAACAAATTCAACTTCTCCTCGTCCGACATGGACGCCGCGTCAGCCTTGTCTACAGGTCTCTTTCCCTCGCGCTCTTCGCCGGCGCTACCGTCCGAGTCCTCGTTCTCAGCCTCATCCGAAGAGCGCTTCAGGCCCGCGTACCTGCGGTGTCGAGCCGCGCCGCCGGTGGATAGTCTCATGAGCTTGGTAGTGCTTGTTGCGCTAAAGCCTTGCTCGCTCGTCGTTCCTGGGGGAAGCGGATGTGATGCTCGTGCGCGTCTGTTTCCACCTGCCGGAGCGGGAGGCGGCGGCGGGACGGGGCCGGAGAGATCTTTCATCTCTTCCAATGTTATTTCTTCATCTTCCTCCTCGTCCACATCAACCTCCACGTCAAAAAATGCAGCAGCTTGCGGCGGCGCGGACTTGCGACACGCCTTGGAAGCGAGTTGTCTTCTCGGCGCCGCCGACATGGTCGGGGCTACCATAAAGCGTGTGGCTCCACTAACCCGCAGGCCGGCACCCTCGTCCTCGCTGCTCTCCTCCTCGCTCTCGCTCTTGCTCGCGCTTACCAGGAATCGCGAGACTCCAACCCGCGGGCCGGCGCCCTCGTCCTCGCTGCTCTCCTCGCTCTCGCTCCTGTTCGCGTTGCCCGGGTCGACGGTAATCATGCGGTGGCGGAAAGCGCCGCCCCTGCCGAGACCCATCATGTTCCTGCGAGCGGTCACGGGTGATGATGATGGGGGGCTGTCACTGGCCTGGACGATTTCCGCGGTGCTACTATCTTTCTCCTCCAGGTCCTTCGACTTGTCGGCTTCGACGGCCACAAAGCTGCACCACTTGCCGCCGACTTGGTAGGTGACGCCGAGCCTGACGGCTTCGCGCTCGACCATGTCGCTGAAGCGGCCCGGGTACTTTTCCTTGAGCTGCAGGGTTTCGGGATCGGGTGCGTCTCTGGCGTGGAAAATCCAGCCGCGGCCTTCTTCCAGCTCCTTGACGGCCTTGCGGGCGGCGAGCTGGTGGATTGTTTCGCTCTTGTCTGCGAGGACAGTCACTGGGATCTCCAGCTCTACCGGTCCGTGCGGTGACGTGCCGCGGAGGACGACTGATTTCGGCTGCTTTTGGATCGTCTCGGGTGAAAGGAGCAGGTAGACGCTGGTTCGGTTGAAGGGGAACAGCGGCGGGATCTTGAAGGGAGCCTGCAGGATCTTGGGCTCTGAAACAGGAGGGGCATGCGAGTACTTCCCGCCGGCCGCGGTGTCCAGCGAAGCATCTGTCATCTCGACGTCCGGATTCGCCGACTCGTCGTAGAGTGAAATGGGCTTCTGAGAATCCTCCTTCTCTGCCGCCTCCTGCACATCAATGACCAATGCATCCATGACCTTTTCCACAATCTCAAAGTCGTCGTCAGACTCGGTGGCGGTCCCGGCAGCAGCTTCGTCCTGGCCGTACTTGACATCAAGCGTGTAGTCGATGACATGGGGCGTCAAAGACGCCTTCAGCATGCGCACCACTTTGCTGTTCATGTTCTCCTTGTCGCCCACCGACTGCGAGAAGCCGTTTCCAGCAGCGGCAACACCTTCAATGAGCGCATGGCTGACGTAGTTGCCAATGCCCAGGCTGAAAACGCGGACCCTGCCCTTGCTCTCAGCCACCTGCTCGTTCAACAACCCAAACAAGAGGTTCTGGTCCCATATCTCACCGTCCGTCAGGAGGAATACCTCCAGGTCCATGTCGGCATGGCGTTTCTTGAGGACGCTCTTCATGGGCTTGTAAATGTCGGTGCCGCCAAAGTCCGCAGCGAAGGTGTCCACGTAGCGGGCTGCTTCCGCAAGCGAAGATTGGTCATAGGTGCGGGATCCGTCCTTGAACAGAAATTCGTGGTGATCACCGAAAGAGCAGATGTTGAACTTGACGCCCACGGGAAGCGACTTAAGAAAAACGTGCAGGGCCTTCTTGAGGTTTGGGATCGTGTACTCTCCACCCATCGAACCGGAGCGGTCGCAGAGGAAGACTATCTCAGGTTTCGACGAAGGGAGGTTGAACTTGGGCACAAGCGTGGCCATCAGCGCCCGGTGGTTAGGGAGTGTTGGGTGAGTCTCGAGCACAGCCATGGGTCTGCCGAAGTTTGTTGCCACGACTTGCAGGACAAAGTCGTCGCCTAGTTCCGTTGTTGACATGGCGAGCGTTGCAGAGGCTTTCTGAAGTGACATGTCAGCGCCGCTGGCGGCTCCGGCGGATGTGTTGCCGAGGGTCACGGAGATGGGATGCGACGGCGACTGGACGTTCTTCACGTTAGAGCCTTCAGGCATCTCGACGTCCACCACAGCGCTGATACCGGTGCCGACAGCGCTGGTCGTACTCGAGCTGGGCTGCAGCAGCTCTCCTGGGTAGTTTCCATACCGCGGCGCGATGCTGGTAGGGATGGTGAAACGTATGCCGTCCACCTCGGCGTCGTGCTTCAGCTCGCCCAGGTAGGTGATCTCGACCTTCAGCGTCGCGTTGGCCGGGATGCGGCCGAAGGTGGTGGTGAAGACATCGCTGGCGTTGGGGAGCTGCTCCAGCAGACCGGCACTCTCGCCCCGGTCGACAGCGGCTTTGTACGTCTTCCTCGCCTCGCTTCGCTCCTTCACGACACCGTGGATGACGCGGTCATCGTTGATGGTGCATACGAATCCAACAACGGAAACCCCGTCGTACAGGGGGAAGGTGTACCTCAGCTCCGGGATTGGGTCGGACTTGGGGTTGACAAAGGTCTGCGTGAGGGTGGTTCTGCTGGTCGACGAGACGATTTTCGTGTTGACTGAGAGCGATACTTGGGGGAGATAGTGGCGGTCGACCTTGTGTTGGCCGGGGACGGCATAGTAAAGGCCGCAGACGTGGGAGATGCGAGTCATGGCTGCTGAGGCTCGTGGTGAGCTTCTGATGTGGTGATCGGGGTAGTTGACCGCCAAGTTGGTGATATCAGGGAGTGATATGGATCTGAGCGGTGCTGAGAGGATGTCGGAGCGAAAGGAGTCTTGCGTGTGGCAGCTGGGGAGCCCCGGTATCAATAGTGGTCGTTAAACCTCAGAAGGATCAGGCAGAAGGAAGACTGCCGCGTTAGCGTCAAGATGTCTGTGTTGCAATGGGATGATATCAGTGACTCATTCCACTAGTCGATCCCTGGTATGTTGCAGTCGATGTACTGAGGAAGGAGATCGAGGAGATGGATGTTCTCATCCTGCAGGAGTCCTTTATATCACACATACCCGCGGCTTGAGCCGACGAGTAAGAAAGCGGCCTCCGAATCTCAGCCGTACAGAAATCAGGCAACAGGAGGCTTGACAAGGGGGAAAAACAAGGGGTTGGAGAGTTATAAGTCAGCCTCTGGCGAATCAGATGTGCCAGGCTTGAGTCGGTGCCCCACTTTCTCACTCCAACAAGTGAAGGAGCGCAGCGCACAAACGTACACTGAGCAAACGAGCGCTTACAATGTCGACAAAAGCAATGGCCGGTCGCCTCCGCGTGTTGGCGAAGGCTCGCATTTTCGTGGAAGGCACGGCGACAGCTTCCACAGGTTTGCATTTTCGAGATAACCGATAGAGTTGGCCTCGCAGATGTCCACAAAGCATTTACGGTCAGATCCTCACTAGATACACAACGACCTGAGTTGGGACCCCACCTCCGTTATTGTGACGGCATTGTGACGCTCTTGTAAGCTAAGGTCCCGGAAAATAGCAGCTCCGCAACACACACATAACTGAAAGCGGGGGCTATGTATGGATATAATTGAGAATAGAGAATGAGTCAGAGAGCGGCCAATACATACTGTAACCCCAGGTGCAAAGGGCTAAAGTGGTCCAGCACTGCACGCACGAGCTGAGTTTTTTATAAGAAACCATTGAATAACTAGCCAATACATCCAAAATGGCGGCATTTAAACGACTGATGGGCGAGATCTCGCAGTAAGTACCCGCGAAAGGTATTGGAACCTTCAGCATTCCACCAGGTCATTCATTCTCTGTCCTCAAGTCACGTCTGGAAGCGCCAGCTCACATTGCTAGGGCCCGTGAAAGAGACGAGTTTACCGACTTCATTCTGACCTGCGGCACTGAGAGATTCCCGGTTCACAAAGTTATCGTGTGCAGCCAGTCGAAAGTGCTTCATGCGGCCTACAGCAAACCGTTTAGGGTGAGCAATCCCATCAAACCCGCTTCCTATCTACAGGACCAACCCCAGTGCAGGAGGCGGCGTCAGGGGAGTACGAAGTAGCTGAGTAGTTGCCGGCTATAGTATGGTGGATGGTGGATTACTTCTATACCAGCGACTATAAGGATTGCAGCGAATCCGCACAAGATCTGAGCAAGGAGAAGCTTGAGTGTAGCGACGAGGAGAAGCTCACAGCGTTGTGTATCCACGCGTGGATGTTTGCCTTGGCCGACATGTATTAGGTGGACCGCTTGCAAAGCTTAGCTGTCACCAAGTACGGCAAGGCGCTGGAGAAAAAACCAAGCATTGAGGACCTCCTCGATTCGATTTTGGACGTTTATTAGCTAACTCCCTCTTTGGTTCGGGCTCTTCGCGACAAGGCAGTTGTAGCCCTTAGTGCGCAACTAGAGTAGAAAAGACAGCTCCACCACCCTACCTTTACTAACCCTAAGCCTTCTGGAGATGAGAGTAGAGGACCTACCGACACTCTTATAGCAGCTTACGAGGAAGTTGCTACCGAATCACCCGAGTTCTTGAAGGATCTTCTAAACTCGTATATCAACAACCCGTTGCTAGGACAGTGCCGCAATTGCGGCCCGGAACAGCTTCGGTTAATGGTGGCCTTGTAAATGAAGTGTCTGACGTGCGGCAAGGGAGGAGCCAAGCCAGCGTATTAACGAACTCTCATGAGATAAGGAGGAGTGGGAATACGTGGTTGCAAACCACCTCAACCCCTTTATCCGCTTCACGCGGTGGGCGGACTGCTGTTTTCGAAAATTTATTCGGCGGCGGTGAGCGGCTCGATCTTAGCTTGCTTCTAGAGAACGGAAGCTCCAGCCGAGTCGAGTGGAAAGGGCTCGTAGCCCAAGATATGGAAGAAGGGGGAAGCAAGCGGAGGCGTACAATAGCTTAATGAACGGTGTGGACACGTAGGACGCCATAGTCGTGGCCATCTAGGAACTGCAAGCGGGAGAGATATCAGGACGGCTCCTGACGGCCCCTATAGGTCGTTATAAATAGACGAAGATGGTCCCGTTCGCGTGGAGGGAAGGTATGTAGATGGTCTACCCGGAGATGCTCTGGGTAAATAAAGACATAGACGTCGAGTAGGTACCGATAGACTCCCTGGATATTTGCGGCAGCAATTACATGACTCCCGGGCCGCTTGGTCCTGTTCGCATCAGTCTATATACCATGCCGGGATGTCAGAGTCCGGATAGCAGTTTCAGTGACGGCTTTGAAAATGTCATCGTCTTGGAAGATCCAAGAGACACAACCAAAGGACAAGCTCCCTGCCATAAGTCTGAGGGACCGAGGCGCGCAAGCCATCGACCGACATCTCCTGCAACTCTGCAAAGCTGACAGTATCCCTGAACGAGCGATCCTCATGGACCTTCAACACTCGCGGGAATCGCAGGGTGAAGTACCCAGCGTTCGCTGGTTTGCAAAACTAGCACCGATCACTTCGACCATAAACGGATAGCTGAATAGCTCACTTGGCTGTAGTTTCTATCCAGGATCCGCCGGAAGCGGCATCGACTCCGTCAAGTCGTGCACGAATCAGCTGGGCCGTCTCGTCGTCATCCATCCTGCCGACTTCAATGGGTCGTTTCCCCTTGGTCAGCCTCGAGCCCGTCTGCTTGTTCCTGGTTGTGACAAGAATAGCGCCGTGTGAGCACTCTGCGAGGTACCGCCCAAGGTTCCCCTCGTGGCTGGGTGCACTGCCATCCTCGGATCCCCCTTGCTGGCCGAAGAAAAGCTGCGTGTCGTCGGCATTATCGACCACCATGAGCCACCAGCCGCCATCTTTCCGCTCCAGCCATCTCTTCACCAACAGCAGCACGTCGGTCTTGGGGTCGTCATACCCGGGGACTCGGCATTCCTATGCGATGGAAGCATACACTTAGCGGAACCGCTCCCTGTTGCTTGCGTGGACCCAGAAAACCGACACCTCCGGATGCGTCTCCCACAGCCAGAACGCGTACGCCAGCGCGATCTACGTTTTACTGCGATGCATTAATAGAACTGATAGTACGTAGTCGAATCGACTCACCCGATCCCACCGAGCTCGTAAAGGGCGACTCTTGCCTGCGAGGTAGACTTGAGCGGTAGTTGTTGCAATTTATGTAGGATGGCTGTCCGATCGACGAAGCTATCGTTTCTTGGATATGGAACAAGAACTACACCGCATAAGACTAGGTCGTTGAACAACGCAGTTATAAAGTGTCTACTTACACCAAGGGCCAGTAGGCTGCTCCAAGGTAGGGATGGATGCTAATGGAATTAGCAAACATTTCCAGTAGAGCATCTTCCTAAACCTCCTCAGTACATTTATTACGCACCTGGCATCGAAGGCACCTAGTAATCTAAGAAAGCCTTTATGCACGCCGCCGCCGTCGCCGCCGCGTATCGCTGCCACGCCTTGGTCTTGTGGCTCTCCGTGTAGTCGCACGCAGCCTTAATGACCACGCAAGGGAAGATGTCCCAAACACCGGCGCTCTCCATTTCAAAGCCTACAACACCGGCCTCCCGTGCAATGTCGTCGCGGTCCTTGCCCGACTTCATGACCGTGTTGCCCGACGCAATCAGGCTAAAGTGAACTGTAGGCTGTCCATTGGCCTGCTCGAGGCGCGTACGCGGTACTAGCTTGCCGTTGCAACCGCACTCTTCGCACGGCATCCCGTCCCTCATATGGCGATACGTCGCCTCAAATAGCTTGTCTTGCGCAGTACCGGGGTACGTGGCCGCCAGCTCCGGCTCGCCCTGGAGCACGTCTATGTAGCCGGCCATCTAGCCCTGCAGCATTTTCCGGCTACGGAGGCCCTTGGGCTTGGCCAGTAGCGCGCGGATCTCGGTGTTCGGCCTGCCCAGGGTGTCCAGAAGCGTGTCCTTCGGCACGAACTGTTCGGGTAGTCGCCGTCCGAGGTCGTACTGTGCGACACCATCGCTGACGATGACGTCGCCTAGCACGGTCTCGGCCGTCCCGCCGCTGCCGCCGGGACGAAAGGGAACGACACTGCAAACGCCAACGACGAGGGCCAGCTTGATGTTGGGGAAACTCGCGCGGTAGTTGGCGGCGACGGCGGCGACGTTGGCCTTGCCCATGCCTAGCATGTGTGCGAGGACGACGTTGTAGCGGCCGACAGCGCCGATGGAGTATGCGTTGGGATCGCCCGTAGCTTTATCATAGGGCGGCCCGTCATCGTCCCAGTAGTGGTCGAAGAGGGCGTCGACGGCATCGGCTTCGAGAGTGAGAGCGCAGATAACGGCAATCTCGAAGTCAGCCCACTCAACTAGGCACCGCGGCCGTACTGTGTTCATCGGTTATTGCGCCGGAGTCGGCTCCGGAAGGCCGGTTGAAATCCCGTCGTTGGGCTGGGTCAGTGTGGGGTCAGTGTGGGTTCGAGGTATGTCCCTGTCTTCCGTAAATGTAGGGTTTGGCAAGGTGAGGTAGGTTTATTGGAGTTAGGCGTCCCCTACCTTCCCTAAACCCCTCTTTTGCAGCCTAACATTTTCGAACGGGTTAATTTTAGCACCAGCTTTCTCGGCGCTAACCGGCAAGGCTGGGCCAACCCTCAGAAGTCTCCTGAGCCATGGAAGCCATCGCCGCCGATCGTTCCGGTGGGTCGTGCCCAACTGCCGGCCCCGTTGCTGCGGCTTTCGGCCTCCGACTGAAAGAATCATCGCATATATGCCCAAAGCATGCATGGAGCGCCAAGAAATGAGAGGTTTGACCTTTTCCGGTACTCTGACTACATGTTTGCACCTAGGCCGCTTACAGGTTGCCATGCATATGTTTCGTCTGGGGAATAACTGTAGTCAAGGGTTTGAAAAAATCAGTAGAACCGTGATCATATGATCTCTATAACTCCTAACTCCGCACCATGAAATGCAACACCATAGTCCGATGACTCCGGAACGTCGAACACCCCTACACGGAAATATCGCCCGGGGTAGCCAGCAGAGTATAAAACTAGCCCGTAATACCGCCTCTCGCTCTCTCTCCAAAGCTGACCTGGCACGGCGGTATAGCTGCCTACAAGGGCCAACTCCACGTCCGCGTTTATTTTGGCCAAGTCGAAGACCTCCCAGTCAAGAAGAAGGCTTTTCAAACCTATAGCCCGGGTTTTATACCAGGATCCATCACCGGGCACGAGATCCAATACTCTTGTGGTCATCATCAATTGCCCTGCTCGAACTTGACCATATGGGTTACGTCCAACTAGCTGCACCGAGGCTTTCAACGCCGAGGCCTCCACGACAATGTGCTCAACCGGCCACTCGCCCATACGAAATCTGACAAAATCTTTGGCCCTAAGCCGTGCCCAGCTCCAGGATGGAGCTACGAAGTCTTCCCCGCCAGGGACCAGTGCCTCGACCAGTGCGTCAATAGTGGAATGATGCGGCATAACGTACCAAAAGAGTTCTAGAAAGAGGTGCGGAACCCAAAGGCCCGCCGCGTACTGGAACCCGGTGAGATCTCCGATCAGCTTCGCGATACCACCAATAGCTGGTAGCTTATCCCTAGAAAAGGAAAACTCCTTGGACGAAAACTGTGGAACCAAAGCCCAGCGCCAGAAGTCGAGCAGGTGGTTGATCGAGTTTGTTATATCATTGCGAATAGCAACATCGACAATGCTCTGTTCGAAATTGGCACGGGTCGAACGCCCCTCGGTATAGAGCCAGCTACCATAGGAAAAGTGGATCTTTGAGGAGCCGAAATACACAAGCCGCGTGGACAGCTTTGCCTCTTGGAACGTCCACCCTCTGGTAGACCAGCTCGAATCTTTCCAGTCACGAAGGAATTCGTAACTATATGTTTTGTTTGTCTCGACACTCCCCGCTCCGGCATCGAATTGCCTGAACATGGAGTACTTGATGCCAAAATAGCCTGTACGCGGCACGAGAAAACCTCGTTGAGAAGTGGATGAAGCGAGGTTGACGATCGTGACGTGCGCACTGTTGTACACAAGACCCATAAGCGAAGCTTCGTTCTGCTAGTCCAGTTCGTCGTCTTGGATAACGCAGAGCGAGTCCACCCACAAGTACTGAAGGCCGAGCTTCCTGGTTACTGCGACGGCGTCTCGCACGACGGGGGAGATTTCTGATATTTGGATGCCGTGGACTCGGTCCCTGAGAGTTTGACGTTCCGTTTTGCATTGTATGAGTGCGTGCTCAGGGGGTCCCCAGCAATAGCTAAGTGCGGCATATTCCGGGGTTCCCGATGGGGAAGCCCAGTTGGCGTCCACGATGACTTCCCCGCGTGATATGAGACGGAGTGTTGGGTTTTCCTTGGAGCCGACTGAGAGAAGGCGGGACGGTATAAAGCCCGGAAAGAGGACTGGGTGATTGCACGTTGCTTTGCATCGTATGATTTCCGACGCGACCATCTCGATCTCGGCCGTCTCGTCGGATAGGTCGCCGTTGTCGGCCATGTCTGAATTGCGTGAGATTGTGAAACGAATGAAGTGATGGAGAAGTTGAAGCTGCGAGGCCTTCATTGGGTATCCCTCGACGCTTTACCCCTCGCTCTAACCCAAAGGGACAAACGCCGCAAGGCTACAGGTACCGCCAAAAACAACAGGCGGAATCGCAGTGTCTGATCATGGGCATTGGACAGCATCATGGAACACAAACGGCCCACGGCATTCCTTGCACTACCGTGAATAATAAAGTAATTGGGCGATATGGGTGGACTCTGGAAAGCGTTTGTCGCATTGGATGGGTAGCGGCATCCCTTGCATTGAGTGAGACAGATATTTGCGAAAAGGCCCAAATAACTGTTTACATCCCTCGGTCACACGATGGTCGAGCCTCCTTTACGTGAGAAAAGATCGCGGAGAAAGGCATAAAGTCTACTATTATCCATTCGTGGTTCCATCTTAGAAACCAGATCTTAACATCCTTTTCAGTTATAGCGTTTTATTGTAAGGTAAAAGACTGCGCTGCAGTAATGGGTGGGCGGGAAGAACTGAGACAGCACAGATTGCAAGTTCACCGTCATGTGCCATGCGCACACCCCAGCTGCGGTGAAGCACGGATACTTGCAATAAGTGAGGACGAGGCGGATCGGTACACCAACGGAATTGTTAATTATAGATACCTACCCTAGAAGGGACTAAGCAAGAGTGGAGTCGGGCTCACTTGATGAGCACCAGGGACCATGGTAGGCTGCAGGCATATATTAGAGAAGCTATTTCAGCCCTTCGATTTGATGAGAAGTCGAATCAACAGACAAGATCTAGGATAACGAAGAATAGGCCTTAACCTTGCTGTGAATCCACAATCGCCTACAGAATTGTTGTGTATTACCATTAGAAGCCATTTATGGCTTCAGTAGAGGCAGCGATTCCTTATGTTGCCTAGGTCAAAACGTAGAAGCTGTTTCTGGCTCCAGCAAAGGCAGACCATCGCTGCCTACACAGACAAAATAAAAAAAGCCGTTTCTGGCTTTAACAGAGGCTGAGATTTTATGTTATGATCTTAGCGCTGCCTTAGGCTCAATGGTTTGCGTTGTAATTATATGGAAGCTGTTTTTGGCTCTGTAAAGGGTAGAAGTTCCTTTTTATAATATTTATTAAGCCGACTAGCTATACTCTAAAAATAACTCTGCTCCAAAAATAACTCTGCTCTAAAAATAGTTCTACTCTAAAAATAACTCTACTCCAAAAATAGCTCTGCTCCACAAATAGCTCTACTCTAAAAATGGCTCTACTTTAAAAATGGCTTTTAAAATTAAACAGACCCACTTAAAAGGTAATATTCGATAGTTAACGGCTCTGTAAAGCGAGTATAAATTAGCGTAAAAATGCAATTTTATATGCCTAATTAAGTTAGAAACTATCTAAAGTTTCGGTAAACCGGGATAAATAATATTTAGAGGAAGATAATTTACTTAATTTAAACAAATTTAGAAATTAATCCTAATTTAAATATACTACGCTACTTCTAACTTTAATAAAGGTAGGAGTTACCTATTATAATCTCTACCTACTTATTTACGCTCTAAAAATAACTTTAAAATAACCTAGTATTATATAAATTTACTTATTACTTACCTTACTTAAGGCCTTTCTTACTATACTTAGGGCTTCTCTACTTCTACTTAGGTTAAAGTAGTAAATACTTAGGTTTAAAAACGGAAATAGAAATTATTAATATCGGGATTCCGATATTATTTATAACTAAATTAATGTTAATTTAAGGCGTATACTATACTACTACGTGGAAGGTGGAGCTAAGGTTTTAAGTTTTTCCGCGAATAACCCTTATTTTAGCTTAAACGAATAAACGACTTTTATTTATATTACCGAAATCCACGTTATATATCTAACAAAACTCAAGGGTATTATAATTTGGTAGTGAAGGACAGGATTACTGTCATAATTAACCAATACTGCAAGATGCTCGAGGGTACTCGGCAGTCTAGCAGGACGAGCACTCGGGAAGGATTCTAGTATATAGTCGTTCAGTTAGGATGGACCCGGAAGAGTTCATCAGTATACAATCACGACACTAACATATAATTCCGTTTGAACAGGTGTAGAAGCGGCGAGTCTGAAAGCGGTGAATCTGAAAGCGGTGAGTCTGAAAGCGGTGAGTCTGAAAGCGGTGCGTCTGAAAGCGGTGAGTGTTACAACCCAAGACTCCGGAGGCACGTGCACGCAGCAGCGGGGCATTCTGCCCCAGTGTGAGGGCAGCTAATCGCAAGGCGAGGGCTTAAGTAAATAGTAGCTAATTAATAAGAAGGGCAGTAATATATTTATAAAGTATACGAAGCTATGAGAGCTGTCCGGGACGCTGGGAATACGACCTCGGTTATCTAGGTCCTAAAGAGCGCCCAAAACGAAATCCTAAATATAGCTAAGAGAAAAGTAAAGAAGGTAACTTAATAGAGCGCTATATAGTAAGCCTAGGAACCTAGAATACGATTAATAACCCTCTGTATTGCGTAGGCTAAGCTACTTCCTAAGACCTTACCGGATAAAGTAGGTAAATACTCTAAGAGGATCGATATAGCGCTACTAGGAAAATATATCCGGCGGCTATACGACTATCTATTATAAAAGGAGGTAGGCATACTCGCTTAGTTTAGAATAGGTATAGTAAGATTTAACGCTTACTTTTACCGAATTGGGGTAGTCCCGTTAGTTTAGTACGTATATAGATAAGCGAGAGAGATAGTAGAATACTTCCTCTTCCGGTATAAGAAATGGACGGCGTACCGAGTAGAGATACTTTAGTATATAACTATTTGTAGAGGTAATATTTCCTTCTATTTAGGAGGGAAATCGCCGTCGGATAAGGAAGACTAGGCTCCGAATGTCGAGGCCGTTCGCACAACGATTCGGTTCGCAATAACCACGGGCCGACTCGATACGAACCAACTACAGGCTGACTAAAATACTTAACCGGCTAACTATTACTCTCCACCGACCCTATACCTATTACCTCGTACCATAGATAGCAGGTACCGCTTTAGCCGCCGAAGATAGGACGTTAAATACTTGAAGAACCGACTTTAAGCTAGCCTACTAACAATCCTACTAACCTACGAGAATCCGTAGAGAAATAGTAAAATAGAGTGCATAAGCTAGAATGGACTTTGTATGGGCTTTAAGGAGATCAGGGCATATCTTGGGGAATGTATGCTTCAATCGGTAATAGGTGCCCTTTCGGCTTAGCCGCCGGGCGTTAATAAATTATTATTAATTGATAAGAGGAGTTGTATCACCAGTGATAATCTTGGGGATTGAGAAGCCAAGAACATTGTCACGGGTGATAACTCGCGGGATGCGGTGATAATCGGTCTATATATACGGAGGAACCAGACAGCTCGTAGATAGTTCTGTAGTATGCAATCACAGCTTGTATTCACGGCATCTTGTGCTTACATTGAGACAATCTTGTTGTGCACTGTTTAGCTGCACCGAACCAACATTCAGAAGTCAGCCTTCAATTGTGTATCCCTTTCAGAGGTTCTGGATAGGGGTTCGTCACAGTGAGTCTGAAAGCGATGAGCCTGAAAGCGGTGAGTCTGAACTGCTCCTACTTTACCAAAAGTGGTTTGAGGTGGCAGAATCCTTATCTAATCTACCTAAACATGTAGATCCCAAGATCCGGCATCAATGAAATACAGCACGTATTTGTGGATTTTACAGTGCCTTCTTCCGTGTGGTTACCAGCAGCACTTGCGGTTGGAAACCGCAGCTCTCACAGCGAGCCAGAGTTTTCTGCCACAGCTGCCACAGTAAGCCACAGTACTCTCTGTCAGAACTCTCAACCAGCGCTCCTAATAATCCAATTTTTCTTGGCAATCTTTCAATCCAATCAATCAAATCCAATTCAATTATGGATTTTTCGGGTTCAATTTAATCCAATCCGAGCACCCTGATTGATTAGCGAATTGTCAATTATTGGCCCCTAATTTTTATACTTTTGCAGATACCCACCCTTGGAAACCATCTAACCTCCTAGCCGGGAAAGCACCCCCGGCCAGGCGCGTTGTGGGCCCTCGGTTCGAGACGCACTGTCTCGCGATAGGTCCCTTTATTGGTGTTACGTTCCCACCTAACTAACCGTTATACCAAGCTACTATTATTACCGCCGTTAGCCCTGTACTACCGCTATAGTTAACTTCGCCGATCGCTTAGATATAGCTTCGATTACTAGTAATACTCCGACCCTCCTATCGACCGCTTCTATTACCGGAAACAACGCCTTCTCCTACCTTCGCTAGGCCCGTAGCATTACCGATTAAGCTCGCAATATAGCAAAGATCCCCCTAGAATAACTGCCCTTCGCCGTCGAGGATTTTCTAGCGATTTCTTATAGAGGAAAGAGATATATCCTAAAGAAATAGCTATCTAAAAAAAACTGTACCTCGTAAATTAGGAAATACGGTATTTAACTTACGTAATTAGAAAACGATAAGGCTAATAGCTCTTTCTAGTACTATAAGTTTTATTCTAGTATCTTGAACTCCTAAACTATAAACGCTATTATTTAATATTTAAAGAAGTCCTATAAAATTACTAAAATAATTATTAATATTAACGAAAGTAATAATAGTATTAAAAGTTTAAATAAACGTATATAATTAACTAAAGTATAGTCTTCTACTCCGGTCAACTATATACTTCGAACTCCCGTATTAAAAAGCATAATAGAGATATTTAAGGAGACAATACTCAACTAGATCGTCGATTCAAACCTACCTTTTTTAGTTATTTAAAATCTCTATTTTCGGAGTTTATTAATATAGTTAAACGCCGAGAAGGTTACTTCCCTATTACCGGAGTCTAGGTTAATAGTAAGGAAATAGTTAAACGACCTATATAACCAGTAATTTACTTTACTTAAGCGGGCTTTAATATTATCCCCGGCGTTTAAGAAACACCTCTTTTTCGACCTATAGACCTCGACTAACTTTATCGCCCTATTAGCGGTAGTTAAACACTACCTTAACGGCTCTAGAACCTTATAAACGTATCTATTAACGCTCTAAAAAATTACAGAGAACTATAACAATAATAACCTAGCCTAAGGAATTATTAAGGTCGTCGAACGCTTCCGCTTAGCCTAATAATTAAGTTATTTCCAGTTTAACAATATAGATTTAAATAATAATTATATCTCCGCCGTACTATAATACTTTAACTCTGGGCTTACTATTATTAAAATTACAAAAATAAAAAGGAAGCGCCGACTCTACTATTTTAACTACATATTCTAAACCTCGTTATTAAAGCCTTCCTTAAAGGAGGTAATAAAAATATCCTTCGATCGTTCGATGAGAACTCTTAAACCCGCTTTAATACTAAGTAAAAGGAAGAGCTTTTAAAGTAATAATAGAATGTTAGGCCTATTAGAAAGCTCTATTACCTTATTTATTTTTTTCGCTGTAGTCCTTAGCGCTACGAGAATTTCCTAGAAGTTACCAAGGGCTAGTTATCTAAGGAAGAGCAAAAAGAGTTTGGTTTTATCTTCCTCGACGTTAATACCGCTAAACTTTAATCCCGGGCCGATAATAATACCCGCTAAAGCTCTATTTACTTTATAATTGGGAGGGTTATAGTGTTAAAGGACCCGTTAGAGGTATTTTCGGTACATTAGTCCCAGGAAAAAGATTCCTAGAAGCGGCTCGACAAAGAGATACTCCTTATAGCTTCGGACTAAGTAGTTTTAACGGAAGTACTAGTTATTCTTAAGCTTTTCAAAATTATTATAAAGAAATTTAAAGGCAAGGAACCTAATTTCGCCGAGGTTATCGTATATACCTATAAATTACTTAAGGACTTTAAATACTTAAGCTAATAATACTCTATAGTTTTCGAGAAAGTGCCGTTCGCTAACCCAGAGCTCTTTTCTGTCGAATTACCGCCTTAAGAAGAATCTCCTTAACCGCTATTATAACCTAGAAGACTATAACGAGCCTTGTAATTACTATAGCAGTTCGAAGGTTACGAGGTTAATTTTCTAGGACTTAAAAGTAAACGTCCTAATATACCTAACGGTCCTTAAATTAAACTTAGAAATCCTATAATCGAAAACCTCGACTGCGATAGCTTTAACGTAATTTAAATAAACCTTAGGCTCGCGATTAAGAAGCTTAGGAAGTATATAGACTTAATAGAGGTATCTTTAGTTTATTAGATAACTATAATATTACTCCCCGGTTATAGAGCAAAGTAGATACAACGATTCTTCGTTAACGAGCGAGGAAAAGCAGAGTCGATTATTAGAGCGTTCAAAGAGTTCTTTAAAGAGGAATATCTAGGCGAGGAGTGAGCCTATTCGAACCTTAAGCGCCGGCGGCTACACTACCTCTATGGAGACGGCTTCTACGATCCGCTTAAAGCTATCTACGGCCTGGATAAGGTCGCAGCCTACTTTGGCGAGCCTATTAGGCCGGTAGAAGAGCCATTACAGTGGTGGTTAAGTAATCGGGAGCGATTTCCTAGGCTGTTAAAGATGGCGTTCGACATACTGTCTATTCCAGCTATGTCAATAGAGTGCGAGAGGACGTTCAGCCTTGCGAAACTAGCGGTGGGGATGCAGAGGCATTCTATACAGGAGGATACGATATCCAAGCTTCAGTGCCTGAAGAATTGGCTGCGGAATCGAAGTCCTTTGTAGCCGGATTGTTGTTAAGGGAACCGAAATCATGTGATTTAAATTGCAATTCACCAATTCAATTCAATCCCGGGGCGCCAATCAATTAATTATTCGGAAAGGTATTAATTCAATCCAATCATTAGGCCTGGATTGGATTGATTGGATTGTTGGGAGCGCTGCTCTCAACAGATTGAAGCCACGGCAGCCACAGCGTTCTCAACGGCCTAGGACCCGGCAGCCACGGCGTTCTCACCCACTGGAATCAATCGAATACGAGGGACTTAACAGGGCTTATCAGCGATACAAGCCACTGTGGGCTACTGAACCGATGGAAGTTGTGGGGAGCGATAAGGAGGAAAATGAGGTCTTTAATGCCTATAAAGGACTTCCCTCGCAGTGTGTTTAGAATTGTCTTTTCTTTCCTTCCTTAAGTTTAAGTTTAAGCTAAACAGTTAGAGTTTAATATACTGGTTTACTACACTCTCTTCCTGGGCATAGATCTCTGTAGTTCAGTGCCTATGATTTTATTGACAGGGCATAGTTCCCTATACTTGCCTTCCTTCGGTGTCACCTCACACCGTACCTCGCAGTTCAGGGACCCCAGAGTCTTCACAGTAATTACTTCCACCTACCTAATAGGGCCTAATTAACTGGCCTGCCGGCGTGTATTCCCGTAAATATAAAGGGGCGGTCTTTTGGAACTGTAATGTATTGGGTGCGAATAAAGTTTAGAAATTTTAAAGAGGTAGTTACGTAGCGTCTCTTTAATGCCTGCGATAGTAATAAAGTAATATAGTAACCTTAATATTTCTTAACTTACCCTTAAACTTCCGAGTTTCGACAGCCCTAAAGTTGCCTAGCCGCCGAATAACTTAGCCTTACCAAACGAGCTAGTTAAATAGCCGAATAGGTCGATCGGTTAAATAAATGTATATTATTATTTTTTCGAATAAGTAGTTAAGAAAGTAATAAATATTATAATAAAAATAACCTTTAATATATTTAAAATAATATTTTTATAAAAAGTCGTTTAATATAATAATATTAGAACTAACGTTAAGTATATTTATTTAAACGTAGATCCCGTTTTTATTCTAAGCGATTTTTAGAAGGTCGACTTTTAAGTATAACTCGAAGCTTTTAAAAAATAAGGATAAATGGAAATATATATATATTCGATAAAACGATTATCGATATATTTATTAAGTAAAATTTTTAACGCGGTCTAAAAAACGATTTAAAGACTTAAAAAAATCACTTAGGAGATAGTAGGTAGTTATATAGAAGGCTTTAATACTTTATTTAGGAGGAAGATACTTTTTAGTAAAGAAGTTAGTTATAAATAACTCTACGTAAAGGGTAAGAAAAAAAAGTAGAGCGTTATTAAAATTTAAAAACTTTAAAGATTTACCGACGCTAGTATTTATAGTAAAACCGAGTCTATAGTAATAAATCCTTCTTTAGAGCTTAAATATCGAGAAAAATAAAATATATAAGGGTAGTAATGACCCCTTTAGCGGAGAGTAATATATATAAGGGTTATTTTCTTTTATATTTAATTTATAAATAGTCCTTATTTAAAATTACTTTCAAGTAAAGACCGCCCGACGCTTTTACTTTACGGACGTTAATCGGCGTTCTTTTAAATAAAAGTTTATATATTTCTATATATTAATTAATTATTTTATATTTTAATTATACTTTTATATTATTTATTACTACTTTTCCTTTTTCTATTCGATTTATCTTTAATTATTTTTAACTCCATTATTTTTATATTTACTGATATTTATTACTTATTTTATATTAATTAATATATTTAAAGTTCGCGGTTTTTAAATTAAGAAGTAAATTAATTTCTATATCGGTAGGAATTATATAATTAAACCCCCGTTAATTTTATTTTCCTTTTATAAAAAGTCGGAAGTTATAGAGTTATCGGTAATACTAATAGAAATAAAATCCTTAATAATATAAATATAAGTTCTACTTTTTAAATAAATCTCTTAGCCCTTCCTCCTTTCCCCTTATTTATATTTTTAACTTAATATATTCGCTAATAGTCTTAAAGGAAGTATGTCGAGGACGATACGCTTTACAATTACTCCGTTTATATAATATTATAAATCTATAGCTATTAAAATTTAACGCCCTTTATTTCTTAAGGTTAATATACGCTTATTAAATTAATTTACTAAATACTCTTATTATTCCTTAATATATATTCCTCTATTAAAAGGACAGTAAAATAAAAACTCGGATAAGAGATAAGTAGTTTACTATATATATTATCGCCGTTTTTATATAATGTTTAAATTATAATAATTAAAGTTATTTAATTAGATATTTATAAATATAGTAATTTATAAGTGTTTTTTTCTATTAGAAAAATGGATAAATTCGTCTATATTTAAAGTTGTAATTTTAATATAAATGTTGGGTTTAATAACGGGCTATTGGTACGCGTAAGGAGAAAACGGAAGTTTTGATCAGTTTTAGTTGCGGTAAGTATAGCCGAACGGTCCTTGGACCCACTTCAGCTTAGGGTGATGCTCACTGCGCTTACCTTTTGCTCACCTTGTGAGACTAATACGGACTGAGCCAAAAAATTTGTCGGGTGTGACTATATAGGTAGGTAAGGTATCTAGAGCTTGAGAGTATGCAGATCCGGAGCCTAAACTGTCCGAAGATTCGGCAATCGTGCTAGTAAAATGTGGACAGAGACCTATCTGATGGTGATGCCAGTCCGGGTGCCGAGTGGCATTGAAAAGCTCTCGACCATATAACTTCCAACACCCGCATGGCGAACCTGCCTTCCGGAAGCCATTCTTCATCAATTATTCGTCTGCATCAACGTTGTACCCTGCCTACCTACCACCATCTCTGCTCATCCATCATGAGATCCTCGACTGTCATCGTCTCCTTGCTCGTTGCTTTGACGACAGCATCACCCATTGCTCCAAGTAAGGGACTTGTTGTCTTCAATATTACCGCGGACATCATTTCTGACGTGGAACCTTGTTGATTAGGACAGCCTGTTAGCGTCATCCCACCTCTTGATATTCATCGGCGTGATGGAGCCACCGAGTTCGATCCCGACTTCGCCTTCAGAAAAGACAAACGTGATGGCACTACAGAGTTTGACCCAGATTTTGCGTTTAAGAAGGATAAGCGGGATGGCACCACTGAGTTTGATCTTGATTTTGCCTTTTAAGAGAAGTGAGACACGGGATGGAAGCACGGAATCTGACTCTGATGTTTTCTTCTGATATTGTCAAGGTCGAGGGAGTTCGCTGAACATGAATACGGTCCCTCCAAGTCTGTTCAGCGATAGGTACCTTAGGTACCGAGGTAGTTTCAAACCCCTTCAAGCTGCAAAGGACAAATACCGTTATACTTTACCCCAGCTGTGTTTTGTCACCTGTAAACGGAGGGAAGCATCAGGAGCACGCCGAGCAGACCAGGGGTACCTTGGTTTTGAGCGTGTTTTGAGGCGAGCCGAAGAGCATGTGGGTAGATTCCATCCATTCTTTTGCATGGGTGATAGTGACGCTGCGGCTGTGATAGTGTGCGGCATTGGATTCAGAGGTAGGTAGGTAATATCAAGCCGCCTGCAAATACGAAGCAGTTGGCGGGCCTCTTGTGCGGTAGGCATGCATCCTGCCTCATGCACAGTGCTTGACCAATATGCTGCACTGTCTCCACAAGTTGCCGTCCCCAACGGCACAGTTGAGGATGCTGCAGTAGACGTTGTCGATCGCACACTCAGCTTCTGTGACGAAGCAAGACATGTCATTCATTACAAACACACCATATGCGGGGTCGTATGCGCTCCAGCATATAGACCACAAGAAGGCACCTGCTAATCTTGTACTTTAGAGCACATCGACCCATTCATGATCTAGCCTGCTCTGGGACACATTTCGAGCATTTGCGCTGAAAGCAAACAAACATCATGCTTCCTCAGATCTCCCCCATTCGAGTCGCCATCTGCGGGGGTGGCCTAGCAGGTGCTTCACTTATTCAGGCCCTTCTCCAGTACTCACATTTGGACGTACATATCTTTGAATCCGCTCCTGCCTTCAAGGAAGCTGGCATGACCATTGGAGTCACCCGTAACGCACTCACAGCACTGGAACTTCTCGGCCCGGCCGCTGCCAAAGCTCTTGAGAGTGCTGGGGCCGTTCCCATGCGCGGAGTCCGGTTTCTTCTTGCTCGAGGCGAAAACTCTGGAACTGTCTTGGGGGAGGTTGACTACACCACCTCTGGCGAGAAGCGCCTTACCAGCATTGTCCATCGCGCCGACTTTCTTCGGGAGCTGTTGAGCACTGTGCCTCGAGAGAAAATGCATACGTCCAAAAAGGTCAACGAAATCGTCACAGCTGGGGATTCCGGCGAGATAACACTCCATTTCACGGACGACACCACGCACAAAACGGATATCCTGATCGGTGCTGACGGCATACATAGCACAGTCCGGAAGTTCATCCTTGGGGAAGAGGATCCTGCGTCCGTACCTCGAAGCACGGGGGTTTGGACTGCAATGACGCTGCAGCCATATGCTCAAGCACGAGTGAGCATTGGCGCCAAGGCTGTCAATCTCGAGGACCCCTATGAACACTCTTGGATTGGAAATGGGTCATTTGTCATGCATAACCTACTTAGCAATGGCCAACTTGTCCAGTTGGTTATTGCCGCTAGAGATGAGCCATCTAAAAACAAACCAGATCAGTGGCATCGTCTGGTGAGCGCAGACGAAATCAAGAAAGCCACTCGTGGGTGGCCGGATCACTTAGCAAAAGCCATCGATGCTGTAAGTTTTCAATTTTCACATGAAAAATGCATGAGTATTGACACCCCGATACAGTTGCTCTGCAGCCAGTCTGGCCAACCAGCAATGTATCTTTGGGATCATGCCCCGGCCCGGACCTACGTCGATGGGTCAGTATGTATCATGGGTGATGCCGCGCATGCGACTACTCCCTGGCAGGGCTCTGGAGCTGGGATGTCCCTCGAAGACAGCCTTATCCTGTCGTCTCTTCTTGGTGAGGTCAAGACGCCGAGAGAAGCACGAGTAGCACTCAAGGTATACGATGATGCTCGGCGCCCCCGGACACAAGACATCGTCCAGTCCAGTCGCGAGACGGGTGACATTCTCCTTGGTGGCGGCGCGCTCGAAGGATATTTGCAGGAACCAGGTACATTTCTCAAGCGCTGGGATGTCATTTTGGATCTCGATGTTGGGAAGCATCGTGAGGAGGCTTTGAGAAACTTGCATGCAGGCTTAAAGAATGCCGCTCAAGCTTGAGGAGTGTTGGTATCCGATTTGTACATGACTTTTAGACGTTTGACGATTTGATGGGGCGCCTGCAATTTGTACACTGTCCGAAAGTGTGTGCCAGTGGTCTGAATACCCCTGAAACCCCTGAACGCCCCACATGGGTGAATGAGGCCATAGGCCGACTTCTTCCTGACTCGCTGTTAATTTTCAAATAAAAAATACTAGCCTTGAGAACTCGAGACAGATCTCCAGTCATCTAGGCGGCAAAATCATATCATTAGGTAACTTCGTCCTTTTGATCAGCAAACTGAAGTACACCAAAAAACAGGCCACGTAAGTCAACGCAAGAGACAGGGCAATTGCCTCCAGAGGATGTGTAAGACCAAGCTGTGCAGCCCTGAGTTACGAACCGGCCAATAGATTGTTCTGAGGGAAGTTTCTTGCTTTATAAATGTTGTGTACTTTAGGTACTGTAGGACGCGGAAAAGGTTATTGTTTGTTTCTGAATTATGGTTGTAATACCATATAGGCCCCAAGTATTTTCGTTGCCAACCCCATGATTCATCAACATATCTAAGTAAATGTTCCCGCACATCAAACAAAGGTAGGTAGGTAGGTACGGAGGCGACTTTTTGGATTCTTGTGTACCGGGTGACGCTGTGTATTAAATATTGCCCACAGATGAAGTTTAAGAAAAGACAGGTTCAGTGTCAACAAACCCAGATGTGAATGGTTATGACAATGCCTAAGAGAACAAAAGGTCATTCAGATTACCTTAGGTACGCGAACGAAAGTTTAGCCACTTCATTAGGTAATTAAAATGGTTGTCCGAAAGGGGCCTCAGAGAGGTACAGCGAGAGATCCATCAGCCTGTAGGTACTGCTCGACACCGTAGCGGCCGCAAAAGAGTCTGGAAAGCAAAATCAGTCTCTAGTTCAGATGAATGCTAAGATCAACCGTGAGAACTTACGACCACCAATAATTGCCTGTGGCACTGGTTTGGAGACATCTGACATATTGCTCTGTACTCTCTCTCCCTTCGATCCCATGATCACGTTCGGCAAGAGCAATTAAAGTGCTCCCTGTCTGCTCCATGCCGTCCCCAATTGAGCGCAGCGTGTCTACCAAACTGTTGACAACAGTATCCAAGTCTGCATCAGTCTCGTTCATGACGATGGGAACAAGACTATGGAAACTGTATTTGAGTACTTCCTTCTTAAGGGAAATAAGATCATTGACACTATAATCATTTGTTAATACCTGGTACCATGGCCTTTGACCTAACAGTCTGACTTCCGTAACCCGAGGAGCACTTACGTCACAATGTGCCTGTTTATTCCTACCCACAGCTCTCTGAGCTCTGGTCTGTCAAACATCTCTGGCGGTATACTCCTTCCGCTCATATACTCCCCTAAGGCACTGTAGGTGTGAACTGACGATGTACCGAGTCTGTGCGCCCAGTACTCTTTGAGCGTGGGCAGCTCACCGGCCCGCACGAACTCCTGCTCAACCTCACAACCATCCATGTAGTCCTTGAGCTCTTCAAATAATCTTCTTCTCTGAAGGAGGCTTGATGCTTTTCGGAATGGCTCAGCGGCATGCCTGAAAAGCGTGCAATACTTTGTTGGAGGCGCTGGCTCGGCAGTACTGGACGACAGGCCAAGATGGTACTCCATATACCGCAGTGCTTGTTGGTGGATCCATGACACCTTATCAGTGATGCCAGAGGACGGTGCAGCGCTTTCCTCGATGACATCGTCCCAAAGGAAAATCCACATCGAGTACCATGTTGCTGTTTCAAGGCGATCAAGGCTGGCATAAGGGTACCATCTGGGTGGATGAGTTGTTAGTAGATGGTGAGATAATAGATCTTGTGAAGTAGGGAAACAAACAGCGAAGAAAATAGCGGCAGGTCGATGATCTCAGCCTTTCGACGGACGTGGTCGTCGGTAATCCACTCCTTGATTTTGGCTGCAACCTTCCGTTTTAACACGTTATAGTGAGGGTTGATCTCGGTTGGCCAGTTGGCAAGGACCGGGTTGAGGCTTGGAAGGTGAAGTGTTTGTCCCTTGAGTTGGGCGGCGATTCTTTTCACGGATGTCTGTTTTGAGTGTGGCATGACTGAAGGCTGGAAGATAAAACCAGGACTGACTGTACGGGGTTGATCTGTTTAAGGTACGAGAAAAAAAAAGAAAACCTTATTCGTGTGGCAGAGATGCCGCCCTTCTTATACTCTATATGAGTGGGCAAATACCAGCAGAGCGCCTCACCCGGGGCAAGGTACAGGGCCTGGGCATATCGAGCGAACTCAATACCTAGGTACTTCACAATGAGTAGGGTAACAGCAAAGTCTCGCCCGACAGGGCCGTAGAGGTAATCATCAAACATAAGTGGAGATATGTGGCAGTGCTACAAGTCGAAAAAAAGGCAAAAGACTGCCAATGTCCGCTAGCGCAACTCGGCGTTGTTCGTATGACCTACTTATGACCATAAGGTAACTATTCTGAGGTATCCCCGAGATATGCGGCTTCAAGCGGGTATGCAGATGCGAGAAGGTCCAGGCAGTCATCAAAGGGCGGGCGCTGACGTAGGAGCCACATTGAGACGGCAACAAGCCACAGAAACTCCCTGAACACCTCTTCCTCAGGATGGATGTGGTGGTGTTTGGTGTGGGCGTGTGCTCCCACACTCTTGCCCGGTGCCGCAACATGGCATCATAGGGCTGACGAATCAAATCCTTTGGCCCCCTGTGACTCTGACAA
The DNA here is from genome assembly GCA_033296885.1 of Triangularia verruculosa. Lineage (NCBI taxonomy): Eukaryota > Fungi > Ascomycota > Sordariomycetes > Sordariales > Podosporaceae > Triangularia > Triangularia verruculosa. The sequence continues at coordinate 246,546 of MU863910.1, read as the reverse complement.
GGCGAGGCCGTATCCCTATTCGAAAGTTGTACAAGGGAACCCCGAATTGTATTCACGTGAGCTTTCGATAGAAGTAAGCCCGCCCCCATCGTCAGAACATTCCACACCGCAATAAACACACCGCCGTTGGACGGCCGTGTCGCCAGCAGGATGGCATCCATAATCCTACCAACATCCACTACCTAATCCCTGACATGCCACGCGGGCGGCGTGGGTAGGTAACCATCGACGAACGAATCTCTGCAGCAGGCAATTGTCAAAACTCAAAGGCCTTTTGAACCGGGCCAATTGTGCAGCCAGAAGTTGCAAAAGGACTCCGGTGGGGCGACGTCGGGACTCCAAAAATGCCGGTTTGTTTCTGGCACGTCTTGCATTCAACCGTGTCGACTACCTGGTGCCGCCAAAAATCGAATCGATTAATCATGGGCTCGTTTAAGATCGACCAACGAGATCTACGCTTCCGGTTTAAGGTATTGACATTCCTCATGAGAGTACCCCCCAGTGCACATATCTCCAGGTACTGTGTGTCTTCATCATCATCCACAATGCCGCAGCCCATCTTCAAGAAAGGCAGCGTGAGTCTCTTCTCTGAGGGTGTCTTGCTCACTTCACTCCAGCTCATGTCCTAATGAGCGCATTTCAGCTATGGACTCTTTCACGTACACTTTGATCGAGTCTTGACGGGTCTGGCGAAGCTCCAGAAATATCACAGTACCTACCGATTGCTCATGTGATCTGCACGAAGGGCCCGAGCTAGCAGCCTTTATCTCGACCCCCCAATCAGGTAGGTACGCTAGACGCACCGTCAACCAATCTAAAAGCAAACAGAGTCAAATGCAACCTGGAAGCTGAGAAATTATCATCAGCCACTGTCCCAAATGTCATTAATGAGTCGGCAAGCGCGGGATGTTGTCCAACGCCGTGAACTTCGCCCCAGGCAGACGCCATGTGACAGTATATGAACTTGGTCGGTGTGATGAGGAGACCTGTTTTGAGCCAGGCACCGTGTGACCAGCACCACTTGCCGCGTACGATCTCTGTCTAGACCCCAACTCCGATCCTTCTGCGCCATTTGTATTCAATAGATCAATAGGGGGATTTTAACAGTAGAATACATAAGCTTCTGCGATAGGTATCTATACTCTGCGGAAAATCCACTTCCCATTCGCTTCGGGCGGAAATATCACATCGAATGGGGGTGAGGGAACTCAATAAAACCTTGGCGTTCTACTCCCTTCCCACCATGGTTCCCAGTTGCATGATGCCATCAAACTGCAGCGGTGACGGTAGCAATAGGTGCTTGCGTCGCCGATGCCCTCAACCCGGCGCTGGCTGCACTGTGCAGTAAACCGACAATGCTATGATAAGCTGGCTTCTGGTTGTAATTTCTATCCCACAAACACGCCTCCCCCTCTCCTGGATACTGCTGAGGTATCCAAGAGTACTTAGACACGGTTCCACCTATTAGCAAATCAAGGCTGCAGTCAAGACAGGTTGGAGGGGTGACATGAATCAGACGAACCTGGTCAGTAAAGTCCCATACCGTGATTCCCACACACTTTGGAGTCTCCAAGCAAGCTCCTACAACCTCCATGTAATCTCTGCCTTGCTGCTCTCTTTCAGCGGTCCCGATTGGTAGTTTTGTGTGGCGAATGTCAACCTCGGTAAACGCAACCTCATCGACAAGCTCGGAGAAGCGAGCCATGGTCTCTTTCATCTCTCGCTTGGAGGGTGACATGCCCACTCGGGAGTGGCCTTGCATGCCAATTCCATGAACGGGAGCCCCTGCGGCTTTGACAGTACGAATCATAGCGATCGTGGCGTTGATCTTGGCATTGCAGCATCGCTCGATGTTGAAGTCGTTGTAGTAGAGCCTGGCAGCAGGGTCGGTTTGCTGCGCAATCTTGAAGGAGTGAGTAATGTAATCCACTCCCATGGCCCGGTACACTGATCGGTTTATTAGTAGAGGCATCGTGGCGACAGGATGAAGCATACCTACTTGGGTTGTTGCGGTATCTCCCATCGTCTTCCATGGCCTCGTTCACCACATCCCAAGCATAGCACCTGCCCTTGTAGTGCCCCACAACGTTTTGAATATGCGTTGTAATTATCTGTTGCATCTGGTCACGGCTGTAGACACTCCCCACTATTAGACCGCAACCCGCACTTCATGTCAGCAACTGGTAAGGTACTCATCCGTGGGTGCTTTGTGCCAGGTCAAGTTGTTACAGAAGACTGACCCCAACCAGGCAACTGATTGTACCATATCAATGTATGGCACCTTAATTGTTGCCCTGTCTGTCGAGCAACATGGGCGATAGCGTCACCGCTGCCATAGGTAAAACGCCCCTGGCTTGGCTGGGTGCTGGACCATTTTTGTCCATTTGCCGGGGTTAGTGAACCAAACTCTGCTGGATCCCGAGCAATGCGCAGGTAATTCTGGTTGTTGAGGCTGGGGTTATCGACCGCAGTACCGAAGTATAGGAGCCCTGCTTCCTTCGCGAGCTTGTCCAGCTGAGCAGTGACCGCTCCGCAAAACGAAAGCGGGAGAAGAAAGTGACCCTTCATCTTGAATCATAGGTACCTAACGTGAGGTGACTCTAGTAGTAGTGCGGTGATGTGAAGAAGAGGACCATGCTCTTCATAAACATGACCGGAAAATATTTGAAAGCGTACCTAGGGGTGTGTCTGGCATGGCGACCCAATAAATTGGGATGCCACGTGGGGGAAAAATCAGGTATCAGTTCTTCCGTCCGCTGATTGCAAGCGCTCAATAGCGGAAAGCTCATCGATTGTGGTGTTCGAACAGTCGGCTAATTGGTTCGTGAATAGTGGTACGGTTATGGGATGAACAAATACAGGCTAAAAACAGGAGCTTAGATGCTGGGCATAAGGAACCTATATGGCGATAAGAGTACAGCAGCTGAAATGCCGCTCTGAAAATGGGACTCGAAAGCAAAATATACCCGATCAATGTATTTGCGCAGTGTCTCGCTGGAGTTTTGTCGGCCGAGGCCAAGCAAGGAGCAGATCTCCCCTGAATCAGGGGCAAACCTTATAACCCTTCCATTCCAGCACTAGTAGGCTGCTATCGACTCTGTCCAACCCCATAGATACCTCTTGCTCTTGAACCAGCTGTTGCAGATGCGGGGTTTGTCTTCATCGCACTGAGCCCACGGCTCTTCAACTTCGGCATGCAAGAAAATAAGGTAAGGTGCCCACGTAATCTACACCTGTACAAATGCAGGTATCGTCGTTATGTCTCTCTTTGAGACTTGATACCTGTTTCAACAAGCCCAGCCGAAAAGCTGGAAGAAGGAGAAGCATTTCCTGGGTCTAACGAGTAAATGTCAACAGGTGTAGGCACAAAGCAACAATATAAATGATCTGTAGTACCACAACATACGTACACTCATAGGTAAGGTATACATCAGATATCTCCATTGTTGGCAAGATAATTTGGATGCCTACAGGCACTGTGCCAGACGATATGTTTGCCTGGCGCAAATGAAACAAGGTCATATTGTAGACTATCTGATGACTACATCAACCTTCTCAAATCCAAGACGTGATGGCTAAACCACTATCGAGCAATGGATACCTCCTTATTACCCGCACGCGGAATCAAGGGTCCAACGGCAGTTTAAACAACCGAATCGCATTCCCCCTCGCTACCATCTCTTTCTGATCGGCAGGCAAGTCAACGCCATGCCACCAGTACTGAGCCTCCGCAATCGTGTCGTAAGGGTAGTCAATCGAGAACAAACACCGCTCTACTCCGATTTGGTCAATGCAAAACTTCAAGCCGGGCTCGTTGAAATTTCCAGAGGTGGTGATGGAAATATTGTGGGTGAAATAGTATGTGTAATCCTCCTTGGACGGTCGAGTCGCCTTCTTAACTGGCTTGTTGTACCAGTGGTCTGCCCTCCACAGGTTGAAAGGGATACTTGTCTTCATGTCAGCATACCTAGGTATGATCGCCAACTTGTTAGCGGTAATGTCAACTACTCACCCTTCGCCCAAATGTCCGATCACTACTTTGACCCGTGGGTAGAGATCAAAGACCCCCGACGAGCACAACGCGTAAACATGAGTGCTCAAGTCCAAATGAAACTGGACAGCCGCCCCCAAGATCTGCTTCCTGTCTCCCCACTTTGTTCCAGGCTCCAAATCCTGTTCCGATGGGTATCTGGGGTGCAAGTACACGGGTACATCCAACTCCTCCACTGTTCTCCAGAATTCGTGAAATCCCTCGCCGTCGTAGTAGATCTTGCCTTCTTTGTCTGCGTTGGGAGCACCCGGGGAAGAATCTTGGTAATCGTTGATGATGAGGCCAAAAAAGCCGAGTTCTCTGACTGCGCGTGTCGCTTCGGCGGAAGCATCCACCGAATTGTGCATAGATACCGAGGCAAGACCACCAAAACGGGCTGGGTTGAGCTTGACTTGCTCGGCGAGCCAGTCATTGGCTTTTCGGGCGATGGTAGCTGCTTTGGTCGGGTTGGCTTCACCTTGAGGCCCGGGCGAAGTTAAAGAGAGGAGCATATACTCTACTCCATGCGTATCCATTTGTAGGATGCGCGTTGTGTGGATATCCTGAAGGAGGGAGGTCAAGTGGGAGTGCCGGGTAGGCGAACCTGGAGGAGAGCCTGATGGTAAATCTGGAGGTGTCTGGCGGTGGCCTGGATTGAAGAGGGGCGCCGAAGCAGTGATCCAGCTCAGGCCGGCGGGGTCAAGAACCGCTTCTTCAATTGCGATCGTGCCTTTGGGGGCTTTCGGGAGCGACATCTTGGAGGAGAGGGCAGCTTCAATAGGTACCTTGGCTAGGCACTTGGGGAACTGATGGAGCGTCGAAGTTGGTCGTTTTAAAGTCGCAAAAGACAGTTCACACGAGTTTCGGCGCACCCATGGTGGGGGATGAATTCAAGTTGGTAGACAAATCCCGGGAGGTGAACCCATGGCCTATTGCCAAGGCCAATGGTGCCGTCCCGCCGTCTTGCGGCAAATGGGTCCCTTACCCCCCAAATGGACCCCAATCCCCAACGGCAGGTGGCACTCTGAAGCCCGATAGGTTGGCGGCGACAGACCCGGACAAACGGATCCATCGGAGTGACTTTTGAGAGTCGAGAATGGGGGTCAATCAATCTCGAGTGTTTGACGCGATTCCTAGTGTCCCCTCCAAAGGCACGTTGGTTCAGGATAGGGATTTTGGTGATGGCCTCGTTGTTATATCCCGGCACGTGGTGGAGAATGTGAACCAGCCGAATGGAATTCCACGTGGCGGAAACAGCGATAGGTGGATGAATTCAGTCAAGCCTTGTCTTGGACTCCTGAAGAACCCCTGCATTGGACGGAGTGTTGGTTACCTTGAGCTATCGCGTCGGCGACATCATCGTATGATCCTAAGCATCATACGTTTATGATGTCTTTGTGGTGGGTTTAGAGCTTTGCCTGGCTCCTTATCGCACTGCCTCTCTCTTTTGAAGATGAGCGGGATCAGGTAGGTAATCGTTGACAGAAAGAGAAAGCAAAACTGCGTGTTCTTCACCCAGTCTGATTGCATCAGTAACGAACGTGTTGGGGTTGGAAAAGCTGGTATCCACAATCCCGAAGACGGTGACCCTGTTGATGAGCCCCACTCCCGATTGCTCCATGTTGACGGGACGCTCCCTGCCTGTCATCCGATCCCAAGCAACGGGCCGCTGGCAGGGAGTGAACGCGTGGGAACCCTTGTGGGCACGCCGTGCGACGTGGATTGGCATTCATTCGCGTTCAAATCTGAACTGGATCTCGCTCTGTGAGTTATCTACCTAGGTACCTACCTACCTTACTCATAAGACGCATCAGTTCTCGCAATGATCTCCGAATGTTTTTTCAGCACTTGATGGGACGGAATGCTTATCCGGAGGATACTACCCGACTCCAAATATGGCCGTTCAATGGTAAGGCACTGCGGGGTTTTATGCAGATAAAACCGCGTCCCGGTGCAACTTAACGCCGATGGACCACTTTCCTCAAGTTTCTACAAGTCGGATGTAAACTGTCTTCATTTTTCTCAGACAGCCTGCTGCCTCGTCCGGCTTCGGCCAAGCATCGCCCTGTAGGCTATCCCTGACCCTCACCTTACTCCTCTTCAGCCGCCCCTTCGTATCACGACCAACATGACGTGGGACACTACTCCTGTTCGACCCCAGATGCTCATTGATGGAGAGGTCTGATATCATCTTGCCAAGTCTGTATCTCTACCCTACTGACTTCAAGTTAGCTCGTCGGGGCTTCAGACGGCAAGACCTTTCCGGTTTACAATCCCGCCACCAGAGAGGTATCAGGAGAAGGTAGGTAGTTAGGCAATTAATTATTCACCTTCTGCTTCCCCTCAAACATCAGCTAACCATAACTTCCAGTTCCTGAGGCTACCGCCGACGACACCAATAGAGCGGTGGCGGCGGCCAAGGCAGCCTTCCCCGCTTGGTCGGCACTGGGCCCAGCCAAACGAAGCGTGTATCTCAAGAAGCTAGCCTCCCTCATCCGAGAGCACAAAGATGAGATTGCACGGTTGGATGCCATCTCCATGGGGATGCCGATTTCTTCCCACTTCTTCGCGGAATCAGCAGCCGGCCAGTACGATCACTACTCCGAGGCCTGGCCGCACATTCAAGGTCAGGCAAGTGTAAACACTCCTGGCCATGTGACCATGACTCTGCGTCAGCCCTTTGGCGTTGTGGCCTTGATCATTCCCTGGAATGTACCGGTGCACTTCTTCGCCACCAAGTCAGCGCCCGCACTGATAACGGGCAACACGGTTGTTCTCAAAACATCCGAGAAAGCACCCCTGGCGGTTGCGCGAATTGCCGAGCTCGTGAAGGAAGCCGGTTTCCCCCCTGGTGTCTTCAACGTTCTGTCTGGCCACGGGATACCCTCTGGTCAGATTCTCTCCCGCCACATGGATGTCAGAGCTTTGAGCTTCACGGGATCGAGCCGTACTGGAAAGCTCATCCAAGAAGAAGCTGCCCGAACAAATCTCAAAAAGGTCATTCTCGAGCTCGGAGGCAAGTCGCCCGCCATCATCTTCGACGACGCCAACCTCGAGAAGGCGGTTACACAGACTCGATGGAGTATGCAGTTCAACTCCGGGCAGGTTTGCATGGCAAATTCTCGAATTTACGTCCAGTCAACAATTGCAGACAAATTCATCGAGGAGTTCAAAGTCAGCTACAGCTCCAGCGTCAAGGCCGGGAATCCTTTGGACAAAGAGACAAACCATGGCCCACAGGCTGATGAGCTTCAGTACAAGCACGTGCTCTCTTACATTGATTCGGCCAAGGAGTCCGGGGCGACATTGGCTCTCGGAGGGTCAGGAAAGCTGGACTCCTCCAACGGGTATTTCATCGAGCCCACCATTTTCCTCAACACCCCGGAACAGGCCAAGATCACCAAAGAAGAGGTCTTCGGGCCTGTGGTGATCATCAATGTCTTTGATACTGAGAAGGAAGCGATTGCCAAGGCCAATGACACTGAGTTTGGGTTGTATGCATCCGTATTCACAAAGGACATCAGCAGGGCCATGAGAGTGGCTCAAGCATTGGAGAGCGGCTACGTCGGGATCAATACGACCAGTCCCAATACCGCACATGATCTGCCATTCGGAGGTTACAAAGGTAGCGGGCAAGGCCGTGAGGGTGCGTTGTACAGCATGGATAATTTCTTGGAGGTAAAAAGCGTCATAATGGCAGTTGATGAACAGTAGATTTTAGCAAGCGCCACATGTAGGAGATAGGAAGTCAGCCGCTCTCAATACCGAATCAGGTTGGCACCTAAGGTACCTACCTAGGTACCTAGGTAACCATCAGCACACATGGATTTGGGCGCAAACAAAAGCTACCTTAGTGACATCGCATGATGTGAAGCGATTCATTTGGCTAGTAGAATGCTAACTTGAGACTGAAAAATCAAAACGGATAGCTATCTAAACTGCCACAGGAGTAGGCGCGGCTGTCAGGGGTGCCGCCGCTTCAGCACTTTCCTCCTTGTTTGCCAGCTTCTTGATCGCTTCGTCATAATGATCCTCCGCATACTTCTCGGCATCGAACCCGTGGATCCAGTCCTCCCGCGGGAACTCAACGCTCTTTGGGTTCTGCTTGATGCTGTCCCAGTCAGTCTTGTGCCATCTGTCGCGAGTGGACTCGCCGGTCTTTTGCACCGCTCTGACGCGCTCATATCTACCGGCACCTTGCATTAGCACAATTCGACTCATGTCAAGAGGTGTTGTTGAACGTACCTGAGTTCCTGATGGGCTCTAACAGCAGCTGGAACACCATCCTTGCCGCCCCGTCTCAGGGCGACTGCGATCGTCACGCCGTCTTCCATCGCTTGGGTGGCTCCCTGGGCGCTAGTGGGCAGGAATGGATGTGCAGCATCTCCCAGAAGCAAAATTCTGGCATGTTTGCTAACCCAGGTAGGAAGAGGGTCTCGGTATACCAGCTTCCAGTCCACCAAGCTCGGGGTCTTTTCCACAATCGCCTTGCAAACCGGATCCCAACCCTCTAGGACCTTGAAAACGTCCTCCAGCTTGCCTGGGAACGACCAGGACTCATCAATGTCATGCTCGTCCTTGTGCGTCAACACCCAGCAGCAATCCTTGCCCCCCTTGAGGGTGCTGAACAGAAAGTGCACATCGGGCCCAATCCACCCATTGAAAGTGTCCCCGTTCTCGCAGAACTCCTTGGTCCGGGGATCGGCAATCATGTCCTTGTTCGAGAACCACGCTCTCCAGACGGCGTACCCGCTGCTCTTTGGCTTATCCACATAGCCAAGCACAAGCTCTCTGGCCTTTGATCTGACGCCGTCGGCACCAATCACAATGTCAGCCTCGATCCTCTCTCCGGACTTGAGCACAATGCCCGCCTTGTCCTCTGTCTCGAAATACTCATCAACATGTTGGCCGAGGTGAATTGGGATGCCGAGCTCGTCCCTAGCATAGTTGAACACGACCTCGTGCAGCTCGCCACGGTGGCCGTTGAAGACGGGCGCGTCATCTTTCTGGGGCGGGGTGGGCTGGTGGTAGACTACCTCGCCGGTGTCGTATTTGTGGATGCGGAAGCCATATTCTGTGAGGTCGATGCAGAGGGGACGAAGCTTTTTCGCAATGGCACCATCAGCCCAACGGGCAAAGATACGTCCACCGTTACCTCCAAACGAGATGATATCACCCAGCGTCTTGAGGGCGGGGAAGTTCTCGTAGATGGTGACATTGTGACCTTGGCGATGGCACTCGATGGCGGCTGTGAGACCACCGAAGCCGGCGCCGACGATTATCACGTTGATGCCGGAGGGCGTGGGAGCCATCTTCGCGGTGTGCGTGCTGTGGTTGTCTTCGTGGTCTGATCGGAAGGCGCGGAGCTTGAGATAGGTATCTCGCTTTCTTTGGTGTATGCCTGATTCTTTTGGAATGGCTTGTCTCTGCAGAGCGGATGTACTGCAACGTCAACTGATATATGATGGGGGGCAGTTTCTTATGCAGATGACGCTTTCTTGGTACCGCCCAACAATCACCAAGGATCAATGTCCCCAAATGGGCAATCAGGCTATTGATGTCCCGGTCCCGGTCAGCGTTTCCCTCCGACGTTCCCTGACTCCGAAAAGCTGTTTACCTATTTCTCCGGGACAGGACTCCCTCCACGGTGAGGCCATGGTCCGGCGAACATGCAGCATGCCCCTCACTGCAGGTGCCGAACCGTTGCCCCCAACAGCAGAACAATCGTGAGCAAGTCCGTTCCAGAATATCACTCTCGGCGTGGGTACCATGTGCTCACTTGCTCTGGGAATCAGCCCTCGAATATCGATGCGGGGAATCGCTCCCCGCATTTAGGGAGTAGAGCACTCCCCACGTTGGGGATCGCGTCCGCCCCATCGATGTCAGTGCCGCGATTCCCCCAAACTGGAACCCAGACCAGCGGAGAGGGAAAAGCTTGTTTGGGGAAATATGCCCGCGTGACACTACTTGGGCTGGCACCAGAATATGTGAGACCATTTCCGGTCAGCTTTGACTTTTGTTGGAGTAGCCTGGATGTTGTTTTCCGGCTTTAAGTGGCTCAGGGGCAAATCAGGGTTAGGGTCCTCCCCTTTCATTCCACCACTCTCTCAACCCCATCGCTGGGGAACAGTTCAATAAGGACAAAACGTCGACTGATTGTTGAAAGTGAAAGTGATATGGTGAGCACACCAAAATGTTTTCTTGGATTTGCATTGTATTGCCTTCTATCTACCACCTACTGTGCCAAAAATAGTACTTCCAGCATTGCCCAGCCTTCCATTATTTACCAACCTTTACAAATTTGACATTTCCCTTCTCGTCAATTATTGGCTCCTGTGCCACCTTTTTCTTCTGCTGCTGATAAAACGTGCTCATCCGATATTGGCTGTCGCCATCGTGGATCTTGAGGTCCTGTAAAGCTTGTCTTCCCTCCCGCTCGATAGCCTCCCTGATCTCCTGTGTCCTTGGCACAATCTCACAGGGAAAGGGCTGAGGCCGCATGTTAAGACCGTTGGTGAAGGCGAAAATATCCACGTCAATCTCCTTACCAGTTCTTGGGTCACGCGCCTTACGAATGTTGAACCCCCACAGGAGTCGCGCAACACTGATCCATGTTCCCTGTTCCGCAAGAGCCTGTCCGCTGCACACACGCCTTCCCCAGCCAAAGGTCATGTAGCCTTTGTCATTGGGGAATGGCCTGTTGTAATCATGCCCTTCGAGATATCGATCAGGGTAGAAGCGGTCGGGGTCTGGAAATTCTCTTTCATGATGATGGATTGCCCAGACGTTGCCTTGAATCCAAGAGCCCTTGGGAATGAGCCACCCGTTGTAGGTGTCATCTTGGGTGGGTGAATGGGGCTGACCCCCAATGATGGCCACGCTTCTCCAGCGAAGCACTTCTCTCACGAAGGCGTTGATGTAAGGGAGGTTCGGGGAGTCATCCCAGTGTGGTGAGCGATTCGGTCCAATCACGCGGTCGAGTTCGGCCTGGGCCTTTTGGACGGTGTCTGGAAAAGCGCAGCATGCCAAGATGAAGCTGACAAGGGTGCTGGAAGACGTGTCGGCACCAGCACCAAAAAGATTACCGGTTAAACCGGACAGCTCAGCGACGGGCAACTTGTACTTATCGGCCTCCTCGAAGAGGGTCTTGACATAAGGCGTGGGCATGCTGGCCTGTTCTGACGGCGACTTTTGGTTGTACTGCTCAATAGCCTCCTCGGCCAGCGTGTAAAAGAAATAGTGACCTCCTTTTTGGTTGCGGCTTCCCAATCCCTTGAACCAAGGCATGAACCGGGGAAACTTTGCAAGGACTGGCTTTTTCGTTAGAGGCAAGGACACCACCTAAATCCAAGAATCAAAGCAGAGTAGCACTCACTTGGAAAGGTCTCCAGCAACATCGGAAACGACTTGCCGGGGACATTCAGATCAGCCGCAAGCTGCATCAACGCGATCACCTCGGTAATGATGGGATCGTTGTAGCTGGCAACCCTCCGCCCAAATGCAATGATAGACACAACACTGGTGGCATATCTCTCAAGATGCTTGACGTACTCTTTGGGCTCTCTTAAAAAGTCCAAAGCAATTATCTTGCTTTCGTTGTTCTGGATGGCCCTGTACCCCCTTACAGACTGCACACCAACACCAATGTGCATGAGCTTGCGGTGGATCCGCCATCGCTCTCGCTCCTCGTGGTTTCGGATTTGCATTGTGACCAGATTTGACTGGCCCGAGCCCAACTCCCCAAACACGATCATTCGCGGCCTCGAGGTGTAGATTTGAGCCTTCTTTTCGAAAATCTGGTGGGCACACCAAGCATCGTTGATCCAGAGTGTTGGATTTCTGATGAGCAGTATCAGTACCCATCACATGTCCTGCAAGTGAAACGCGGATATACTTACCGCCCAATCCAAAATGTAATGAGCGGCGTGTTGTACTTTTTGGAGAGCTCCTCAAAGTAAATCCACGGCTTGTTGTCTGGAAGTGAAAAGGTGTTGCCCACAATTGGTAACGGGAAGGGCCCTGGTGGCATCTTGGACCTCAGATAGAGCATGTGCGCATAGTCGAGCACAACCACCATGGCGGCGATGGTGAGTAATCCGAGGGCGACATTGTGCAATCCAAGGACGGCAGTAGCCGACTGTATCTTGGCCAAGATGATGTTGTCAAGCAGCGTGTCTGAAAGCATGGCTCACTATTCACTGCCAAAGGTCTGCGGGATGGAGGCGTGAGGTCACGATGCAGGATCAGATGTTGTCAAAGGTTGGTAGCAATTGCTTCATTACTTTCCGGTCACGTTGACGGTCGGGATATACGGCAGCTGTCCAACAGGTTGGCCGCAAGCTGACAAACAAGGTAGTAGGTCAGGACATGACAATGTTGATTTTCCGGATGAAGTTGAGCGGGTAAAGGCCCCGCATGGTGCCGTCTCGGCGGCAGATTTACTTGCCGCGACCAAGACAACTTAAGGTAGTGCAACGTGCCCGCGCCTTGGGGGGGGCCTACCGTGTGTGGCTCTGGAGGTGTCGACTGTTGGAGACAATTTGGAGGCATGGTAAAGCACGTGCATTCAATGCCTCTCAGCTATGCACAAGCCTGTCGCATCTTGGCAGCTTTTCTTTGCAATCTGCAAGTGAGTTTGATGACTGAACCGGGCTGTGTGGGCTTTTTTGAGCTGGCTGGTGGCCGTATCAAAATTTGTGTTGCCATGCATGTGTGTCGGGCGGCTGCCTCCAAGGGTAACGGGTACAGCGTATTCGATCAGGCTCGTGACACTTGAAAGTAGATAACAGTGCTTGCCGGAAATACTGGCAAGGAAAGGTACCTGGGTAGGCAGCTGTGCCATCCGTGACCTTTATTCCAGGTTAAAGGACAATTAGGTGGGTTTGAAACTTCCCGAGATGATCGGATCGGATTCCATCGCTGTCGATGCCTGCAAGTTTGCCGACTAGATATAAAGCGAGGTTGATTAGTATTCCCAATTGCCGGTGGTGGTGAAAGTAACCACCCCCCGACGATCGGACGGTGCTAACAGTGGCCGATAACAGCAAGTACGACGCCTCATGACTGTTGGAAACCTGGAAAATTGCGATGCTCCATCCATCTGACGCTGTGACAGCGGTGGAACAGTTCAACAGTAGGTAACACCGAGCAAGCGTACAGCTAATGGCGACACGACGAGGGCGTATTGAAGAGGCGGCGAGTTGATTGCATCGCGGGTGTGACTGGGTGGATCAAGTCCGACGTTGACGTCCTTCCATATGGCAGCCATGTGAAGACGGTTTTAATCGGCCGTGGCCAGCGCACCTTCCTCGAGTCAGGCAAGACTCGCCATGCTCCCAGCGGTCGGCATTAACATCTTCCATGTTTCGATCCGACCACCAGGACAGAATCTTTTGCAAAGGGCGACCACAGAACCGGACTTGACGTCCCAACTCTTCAACCTTCCTCTTCCTCCCATCTTCAAGTAGGCCTTCGTCTGGTCTTCACTCCCTAACAGCGCCGACTTCCACAACTGGGACCATCATGGCGATCCTCGACCGAGCTCTCCCTGGGTCGTACCCACCTAGTGCCTGGCTGGCGCTGCTTACTGGAGCAGTAAGCCCTCCGACCTATCTTTCCTCGCTGGCGAGACAGCCGTTGCTTACAATGACTTTGCATGCAGGCTGTTTCTGTAGTCGTGTCGACCATTTTCTACAATCTTTTCCTGCACCCTTTGCGCGCCCTTCCTGGACCAAAGCTTTGGGCTGCAACGCCAATCCCCTACACCCGGGCATGGCTTTCTGGACGTATGTCGAGCCATATTCACAGATTACATGAGAAGTACGGCGATGTCATTCGTATTGCACCGAACCGTGTCTCGTTTGTCCATCCCGACGCGTACCATGCGATTCGAGGCCACCGCAAAGCGGGGCAAGGCGAACACGGAAAAGATCCCATCTTCTACAAGATGTCGTTGCACAATATCTTGGGTGCCAACCGGGAAGATCACAGCCGCTTCCGGAAGATTCTGAGCCACGGCTTCTCGGCCAAAGCGATGCAGGACCAGCAGCCGCTGATCACTCGGTACATCGACCTGCTGATGAATCGACTACAGCGCTTGACAAAAGGGGGGAAAGAGGAGGCCGTCACCGACATGGGCGCCTGGTTCAACTTCACAACTTTCGATGTTATTGGTGACTTGTCATTCGGGGCCCCCTTTGGCTGCTTGGAGAACGGTTCATACCATCCATGGGTCACGGCCATACTCGGTGGTGTCAAGGAATTTGGCACGCTTCTTGTCATGAACTGGCATTTCCCCAGCCTGCCCAAGATCCTCAAGGTATTGGTTCCGTGGCGGCACCCAGGGAAGCATACCAATGAACAAGCCGAATACGCCCGCATCCAGGTAACCAAAAGATTGAACTCCGGGGTCGACCGGCCAGACTTCATCCAGGCCTTGACGAATGGAGCCAAAGCCAGTAGCGGAAAACCACTGACAAGCGAAGAAATGGCAATGAACGCGAGGCTGTTGATTCTAGCTGGAAGTGAGACCACGGCCACTGCCCTGTCGGCCACGACCTACTACCTGGCGACACACCCCCGTGTCCAGGCAAAGCTGGCAGAGGAGGTCAGAAGCCAGTTCAAAGGTGAAGGCGAGATTGACTTTTTCAGCGTCAACCGGTTGACATATATGCTCGCTGTTCTCGACGAGTCAATGAGATTGTTCCCACCGGTACCGGCCAATCTGCCCCGTACAGCGGCTAAAGGAGGGGACATGATTTTGGGGTGGCATATTCCGGAAGATGTAAGTGCTTCATCTGAGTGGTCCTGGAACATTGCGAGGGGCGAAACTTATGACTGCTAACAACGACCGATTTCGAGACCGGTCTCGAAATCTGGCCATGGGCTGTGAACCACCTTTCTCGCAACTTCACGGAAGCCGAAAAGTTCATCCCTGAGCGTTGGCTTGAAGCGGACAGCTTTGAAGGCATCGAGTTCAACAAAAGCAGGCACCATGCACTTCAGCCATTTTCGGTTGGCCCACGGAATTGCATTGGCAGAAAGTAAGTCTCTGCGCCACGTGCCGGTGTGACGTTTGGGTTATTTCATTGATACTGATGAAATAGTCTGGCCTATGTCGAGATGCGAGTCATCCTGGCGAGGTTCATTTGGCATTTCGACGTGGCTTTGGGAGATGAACAGTCCGGAGTATTCCCGGCGGCCAAGAGTTATGGTCTTTGGATCAAGAACCCGCTGAAGATCCGGCTGATCCCAGCGGGGCAGAACAGGGCATAGCTGACACTAGTAAGTACACGAGTTGGCCCGGGAATTAGGTATTGAGCGTCGGCAGCAAGTAGAGTCTGATCAACGAGGGTGATGGGGTGGTTTAGGTATTCTCTTCATCATGACAGGGATGTGCCTTTGTTGACACATTGATGTCGCTCAATCCAGAAAAGTTGGAACAACCCCAGGCGTGCTAATGGATTTAGCCAATGAGACTTGGGAATTTGCACAGGGTGGTCTCCAACCCCTGAGGCACCGCCCGAGGGCTATCATGGCGCTGTCATTGGTCAGAAATTAAACAGTCAACAAAGTTTTCTCTTCATCCCGCTCTCTGGATTGACGCTGCGGGAGACAGGCCACGACATCGACAAGAAAACGACTCGACTGCCAGAAATGGACATATTCCCATATGCCCAACGTAAACACATTGCAGATAACCAGGAAGATAGCGTCGTATTATGCACGTGGACCAAAAGAACACTTGCGTGGGCGCACACTAACAGTCTGCTGCAGCTGCAAGCCAACACCGCAAAAGCATCCCATTGGGCGAGAGATGGCATAACATGTGTTGAAAGCCAGTAGTGCGCATGTACAGACAGAAGTTCCTGACAAATCGCATCAAGCGCAAGAATTGTCACCCACATCACCACACCACAGGCCCAACCACAGGCCAACCACAGGAGCCCAAGACGGTGGCCACAACAGGGGTTCAAGACACTATCGGAAAGCGGAACGGATCATTTTTCCCTTCTGGAAGCTGTGCCATGCCTCCTTTCGTCGCCCCGAGACCCCGCTGTGCCCGCTGTTCGAGGGAGAGAAAAGGCCCGTTGCTCCATTCCATCCTTCCAACGACACTCTCACGTCGCACAACCACCGTCCCGTTCGCTTTTCCGAGCCACTCCCGTCCGCGCCGCCGCCCTTGCCGTACATCTGGCGTATCCCCCGGCGCCTCTGCACACGGCACCACACCACCACACCACAGCACCGCCGCATCACGTCCGAAAAGCCCGACCGATCACAGCCATGGAATCGTCAAAACCACCTTCGTCTCCTCCCGCGGCCCCCTCGTCTCCGCCTGCGGCCGCAAGCCCACGAAGCCCTCAGGAAGCGGGCACCCACGGCGAGGAAGCAGCGCCGATCACTGTGGTCAGTTCGGCCCAGCTCATCAATGCCAAATATTTCGTTCCATCCATCACCAACCAGGCTGACCCTTTGCGCAGGATCCCGAGTTTGGAACTGATGACCAGGGCGATGGCGACTCTGCTCTGGGATAGTATGTTGTAGTTCCCGGCGAATCAGAAGCCGCAGTCGTTGACTTTTTTTTTTCCTTTTCTTTTCTTCAGCGCCGAATCCTCTACCGCCTCTCTCAGCTCGTCCATCTTACAATACCGGGAAATTCACGGGCGCACCTATCAAAACTTCAAGGAGGCCGAGTACTGGGCGCCTAACGATGACAAGCAAAACGATGGCCTGGATTTGCAGTGTGTTGACCCTCCATCCTACTGATCTTGGGATTGTGGCTTACTGGTGCATACCACCGATGCAGTCATCACATGATGTACCTTATCCACAACAACTCCCTTTTCCGGTCGCCGGTGGAGGATCCAGGTGCTGTGCTTGACGTGGGAACCGGAACCGGACTTTGGGCCTTGTAAGTGTATCTCTGCAGGTTGCCGTGGGAAACCTGGGCAAATCGATCGCTGACAGTGCGGCAACAGGGATTGCGCAGACCAGTTCCCCAGCGCCGAGGTCATCGGAACTGATCTCTCACCTATTCAGCCCAGCTGGACACCCCCCAACTGCCGGTTCGAGTTGGATGACGCCTCCCTCGACTGGACTTTTGCATCTGACAAGTTTGACTTGATCCACCTCCGCTTCCTCATCGGCTCCATCGAGGACTGGCCCAAGCTTTACCGTCAGGCCTACCGCTGCCTCAAGCCTGGCGGCTGGCTGGAGCATACCGATTTCACCATTCGCATCGCCGCCGACGACGATTCTATTCCCATGGACGACCCGAAGCACCCCTATGTCATCTGGAACAAGATTTTCGCCGAAGCCGGCGAGAAAATGGGCCGCACTTTCCTGGTGTCGGACAAGGGCAAAAACGCCGAGTGGATGAAGGAGGCTGGGTTCCCTGGCCCGTTCAACGTAGAGCACTACAAGCTGCCGTTGGGAACGTGGCCAAAAGATAAGAAGTGGAAGGAGGTCGGGGCCTTCAACAAGCAGAGTTGCTTGGAGGGTCTGGAGGGTTTTGTGCTGTACCTTGCCGTCAAGGTGTTGGGATGGGAGTTTGCGGAGGTGCAGGTCTTGTGCAGCAAGATGAGAAGCGCGCTGAACAACCCGAACTACCATGCGTACTACGGGTGCTCGACGGTATGGACTCAGAAGCCGCTTGAAGGCTAGGTAGGTTAAACAACTGGCTGCATTATCATGTTGGTCAGCGTTTCCACTTGGTATTTTTCCTGGTCATATACGAAGGAAAGGGTGTTGGGTTACATTTACGGATACTCACGTACTTTACCTGGGGCAGAGTATTTGGATCTCGAAACAGGGACTGTGGATACCTAGGTGTGATTAGGTGACAAGTGTATACCGTATTCTTTGTTGGCATCCTGGCCGATAGCTCGGCGAGGGTGCTGTTCGGGAACATACTGTACTTAATTTGAACATACTGGATACATAAGGAGGTACAATACAGTCCTTACGTATAATTGGGGCTCTGTGTGGTTGTGAGACCTTATGATGGGGTCGGTCGGCACGTCGTACCACGCTGTCCTAAACGGTGAGCAAGTCTTATGGTACAATACCTATGTGTTGCCACAAGATCTTGTACCTACCTTACACAGGATTTGTTTCTAGGTCACTGCTTCGGCCGTGTCTATCCCCCACGCCAAGCGCTCTCGGAGTCTTCATTTGGCCGAACATGAAGGAGGGGCCGAGGTGGTCCTTCTTGACCAAGTTCGAAGACGAGGCGAGCCAAGTGGTGCATCGTCCATTAGGTAGTAAGGTACCTAGCTACCTCGCTTTCAACCTTCCAGGGACTGTCTGATGGCGTTAATGCGTTGTTCCTTCCCACCTCCGCCCATTCTGTGAATCTCATTGGAAAGACTTTGACGATTCAGATCGCATCAAATCCAATATTTGGCGCCTTAAGTTATTCCTCTGACTTGATGCCGCTCTCGACGGCATTCAAGGCTATTGGGAGATGCGGTTGGATGGCCTGGTTAAGAGATTTGTAGATGTTGCTAACGGCATGTTGCAGCTGACTTGTATAGACCCCTAACGGCGAACGAAACAACCCCTAGATTGACTGTTTCGAATGGCCTGGCCGCTACAACAGGTCAAGTTAAGATAAAATAAGGTACCTATCTATCTGCGAGCATATTATCGAAAATACCTTATCATACCTACCTACCTTATCGAGTGTGACATTTGCCGATATATTAATAGTGGCAGTGTCACTGGAGTGTCTGCTCTAGCTTTGCAAATCATGCAGCCCCCAACACCGCAAGGCCCTGCACGGCAAATGTGCCTTCTCATCTATGCCTCCACCTATTCTCCCAGTTGAGGGCACTGAACCATTAATGCTTCGGTTTACTGCCTCTGTCTAGATAGCTAGAGGTAGGTGACTGGCATCTATTGCGGCATGCGACCTTTAGAAATGTGTTGAATAGAGGTACCTAATGTTGACTGAATTCACCTGAGGTAGATTGCATGCTGCTTGCCGCCCCTCAATACGAGGCAGAATTCCTTGTCCTCAGCAATAAGATTGCCTTGCCGATACTACCTGTAATTATGTGCCGCTGGAAATATACTATGCTGCATGTATCTACGTTGCAGCCAGTTGCTTACTCACGCATCCCTTCCAGGTTATCATGTATCGCCTACCATCATGCCTGAAACTAGAAAAAGAGGGGGTCCACGCTTCCCCCTCGGCCGCTTCCCCCTTGGTTGAGCTTTTGTGTTTAGTTTCTGTTGTGTACGAAAAGGACTGTTGCTCTATCACGACCATGAACATTGATGTCAATTCCAGTGGCTCTATAGTTACTCCTAGTCGTTCTTATACTTTGTCCCCGGCAAACACTTCGATAAGAACTGTTGACGTCAGCGGTGTCCCCGCCAGAGGGCATTGTCTACGCCTCACACTTTGGACTGCATTTCTTTTGTGGTTGTGGTTGTTAGTGGCGCTGACTATTGGTCTTCCCCTGTGGGCTACTTGGATTGTCAACCCAATAGCTTGCCAGCCTGATGATACATTCAGTCCAGTGAGCACTGGCTACAATTGGTGGTCGCAGGCCGGTTTCTTTCAAATTACATACGGAGGAGGAAGCCTGACTTTCACACAAGCAAAGGTGATCGATATCACTTGGAATCTTGTAATGATACCCCTTGCCTAGATCTCATGACGAAGAAACCAGAAGTCCCAAGTGCTAACCTGGAACTGACCTCGTGCGCAGCTAGTCGGACGGCTTGGTCAAGCCTTGATGTCGGGCATATTCTGGCGCGTCTTATCCAACCACATGGCAACCAAAATGGAGACTGAAGCTGTCGCCTACTCTACATTTTGGATGATATATCTGCACCAGGAAACCTCGATTATGGCAATATACCAGATTCTGAGTGATCGGAAGTTCTACCGGGCACTTGGCTCCAAGATCACTGTTTCGGTGATCATCGCATCAGTGTCATTGATTTTAGCCTTCCCCACTCTTGCGAGCGCAATGGCAGGCTACACTGCCAGCACCGAGTCCTTTGTTACCGAGAAAGGAACGGGTAACTATATACGCTACACCGAATTTCAACCCATTGCATACGTAATACACAATGGTGACCGGGTTAACCTCACCCGAGATTACGTGGTGCCCATGGACGTTATATGGAAACCGCCAAAGCTCTTTAGAGGTCAGTCAACACAATAAAGATCCAACATACATACACACAGTCGTTTTCGAATGAGCTAACTGTGATGATTTGCGAACCTCCAGGTGACCCTCTGATCGATCACTTGTCCTACCGACTTAAAACGGGCTGTGTTCAGAGGGGGCAGCCTGGATTCGAAATGTGCATGCTAAGAGCTATGGTCACTGAGTACCTTGGTCTATATGGTTTTCCAAACCCTTCGATGTCATGCGTTGAGAAGAAACAGCCTTACGAAACATTTTGGGACCACAAAAGGCTAGAAGGTCCTCCCCTTAATATCTCGGCATATTACTTTGAGGATGATATTGATGATCTCACACTTGTTCATCAAGATTGCAATACAACGTTGGATGCGTTCAGAGACAAGAAAAACGTGCATTTTACCTTCTCTGGGCAGATCTACGACTTGGAGTATATCACTCTCTACGGATCTTGCCAGCCAACTACAGGGGTACGTTCAATCCCTTCGTTAAGGATTTCTGCATTGGTTGTAATCAGAAGCTTTCATGTCATGAAATGCAGGCTAACCTAATTTGTCTCAGCGGTATCGCTGGGGCTTCTCATACATCCAGCTGTGCCTGATAGTGGCCACACTGTTAGTATGGACTTTGGGGATCTGTCTTGTGTGGCTTCAAGCATGTTGGAACCTGCCTTCGGCGAAAAATGGACATATACCCAATCAGTGGAGGTCTATGCTACTGCTTTCCGAGAGGATCGTTGAAGGGCTAAAAGGTATGCATATTGAACAACCATCTCACCTTGACAACAATCAGCTCGATGAAATCATCAAGAACGGCCTGCAAGGTGGACAAATATCTTTTGAACACATTCTGAGGTGCAAAAACGTTGGACTTTGGCGGGGACTTTGGTGTTGGACCAGAAGCCATAAATACTGGGTTCTATTCTTTTCGGTTTCCGCCATCTTCACCATCAGCATGATACCCATATGTGTGGGTCTTTTGGACTACGATATGCGGCTACCAGAGACGCTGAATGGACTGCGAAGAGGGGACAACGGGGTAACGGGTGCCATTTTTATAGTAGCCATCTTTGTCTCGTTTTGCTATTCAGTCTATCTCCTGCATCTTATCGTGGGGCGGAACACACGCGCTCGTCTGCGTTGAGATCCGTAGGAATTGAACCGTATTGATGCAAGGACAACCTAAAGATGTGACTACAACATACGACTAGTACTAGCTATCTGGCAACGGGAGCAACCGCGATTTCGCCAGACGTGTGCCTTTCCGAGTCGTCGAAACACAGATTCACAGTTTGGTAAGCCGCCGAATGTATTGTTATATGACTTGGAATTAACGCAACCCGCACCGCTTGCCATGCTCAAAAATGACTCCGATTACCTACATTAAAAGCAAGTAGTTATCAAACCAGGTAACGGCCTGTAGGAAGGCCTGCTCTTTGGCATATCTGGTGGCCTTCTTGTTGGGATCTCCCCTGACGGCAAAGCCGTGTTCAACACCAGAGTAGAGGTTGATCTGGTATGGCTGTCCGGTCTTTTGCAGGATCTCTTCACTCTTGTGGCGCTTCTCAGCGGGGAAGATGGAGTCGGTCTCGGCCGCAGCAATGCTGAATGGCCCCTCGATCGCAGCCAACTCATCCTCGTCCACAAACGAAGGGTGAGCGACGTATCCGACCTGGATGCCATTCTTGTAGTGTCTGGCGACATACTGCAACCGACGGGTAAGCAAGCATTTGCGGCAATCGAATGGTGACAAAACTTACCTTGGCACCAAAGCAATATCCGACAGCACCAAGCTTCTCGACTCCATATTCCTCCTTGAGTGCTTTGATGGCGTCCTCTACAATGGGATCAACGGCCTCCTTGGTGTGGGGGTTCTTCCCATCGGAGCCCTTGGTCAACCAGGCCATGAAATCGAAGTCGCCAGTGCGGTTCAGGGACAGAGCGTCTCCGTTGAACACGTCGATAAGTAGCGTCAAGTAGCCATTGGCGGCAAACTGGTCGGCAATCAACTTGCTGTTGTCCCAGATACCGATGACGTCGGGGATGAGAAGGATGCCGACACCCTTATGGGCCTTTTCGGCGGGGGGCCTGGCGAGATAGGCATCGTGCTTGTTGGCTACCTTGATGGACTGACCCGTGGTCTCGCCTCTGCAAAGAGTCGAAGCAGCTGTCAGCGCTGGCGAAGGCCTGTGCGGTGCCAAGTGGGAACTTACTCATGCTTGACACCAATGGTGCAGCATTTCGCGGGAGGATTGGAGGCCATGGCGGCGGTGTTTATTACTGTTTGCAAAGCTGATGTCTCGACTGAGAGGAGCGCCCAGCAACCAAATGGTGTTTTCTATCTTCAAGTTTAACGACGCCGGCTTGATCAAGATTTCTCGCTCTTGATTTACCGCTATTTTCGCCAACACCAGCGAGCTCCTCGCCCCCACTCTCCTCCGTCATTACCCCGCCAAATTTGCGATTGTCGGGCCCCGGCCCCTGTTCCCGAAACCCCGAAACCCGGATGGATGTCTCGGCAACCTGAGCGACCCCACCTGTCCCGGCTGGTTTGGTGATTCTCGAACTGCGGTGGCTTCCTGTCACCTCTTCAATGTCTGAATCATGCCTGGTAATGTATGGAAAGCCATGATAAAATAAGTGTGGGTGTCCTCATTCGTTATTCTTGTTCATTTGGACGAAGATATCTACTGTTGCAACCTGCGTGCCTGCTTGCATGTCCTGGCACCCTTGCCCTTGTTCTCGGTCCCGCCCGGCTTGGCATCCAGGGGTAAAAGGGGTGAGTGAATTGTGGTGTACATTATCTACGGTATATTCGATAGGTCAACAAACATTTTTGTGGATGCCATCGCGGCGTTTTATGTAATATAAGAACACCCAGCCAGAAGATTGCATGCGTGCTAGTACCCGGTTAGAATGGAAGCTTCGGCTGAAAGCCTTTGGTCGCAATCATAACTACCTATATACCAGACTTATATGAAGGGACTAGGAATCTAATACAGACAATATGTGGATCAAAGAAACATCTCATAGTGCGTCTCAATATGAGGGCACGACAAGAAACGCCGCATGTCCTGCCAGGCCATTAGGTGCCCGCACAGAATCTATACCCATGAAGAGATTTACTCGGGAACATCCTCGATATCATCCTCCACGCTCCTCAACCACAGCTTCTTAAACATACCTCCCTCCCCCGCCTCTTCGACCAATTTCCACGGGCTACCAAATTCCACTACCTTGCCCTTATCCAACACAACCACCTTGTCAAAATCCATAATGGTATCCAGTCTGTGCGCCACCGCTAAGATGGTGTAATCGCAAAACTTTCTCCTGATCAGCCTCTGGACCATTTCCTCCGTCTTTCCATCCAACGTGCTCGTCGCCTCGTCCAGCACGAGAATGTTCCCCGGCCGGACAATGGCGCGAGCAAGACAGAATAGTTGCTTTTGCCCCTGCGACAGATTAAGACTATCAATATCCGCACCCAGCCCGCCCAACTTGTGGACCATGTCCCAGACCTTGACCTCTTGAAGCGCGGCCTGGATCTGGGCATCTGTAGCCTGGCCGAGAGGGTCGACATTCAGTCTCACCGACCCTTTCAGCAGGAAGGGATGCTGTGGCACGCCCACCAGCCGGCGACGGACATCCTCGCGAGGAACCGTTGACGTATCGATTCCGTCAATGGAGATGGAGCCGGAGTGGGTGGATGTCATGCGGAAGAGAGAAGAGACAAGACAAGTCTTGCCACTCCCTGTTCGACCGCAGATGGCCACCTTTTCTCCTGCAGCGATGGAGAGGGTGACATCTCTTAATACGGGCTCTGCCTCTCCCTCATTATAAGCGGCAGTGAAGTTCTTGATCTCGATGCCGCCCTTCTGAGGCCAGTCTGATGGCGGGCTTTGGTCCTCGCCAGGGAGGTCCTCAGATGGAACAGCACTGTTGGTGAAGCTCTTGATCCGAGCCACGGAGCCGATCTGTGTTTCAAGGGTTGTCCAAAAGGTGACAAGAAGCTTGACGCTCTGGCTGAACTGGATGACATTCAGGAGTGCCAAGCCAACACCGCCGGCGGCAACAGTGCCACGGAGATGGACAACGAGAATGATAAGAAGCACGGCGATGGCTGCTACAAGGAGATCCAACACGAGAGTGAGCCACCGTTGGATGGCATACATGAGGTAGAACGGCTTCATGGAACGGTTCAGGAGCGTGTGGTTCTTCTTTTCCAGAGCATCTTGCCATCCAAACGCGCGGATGGTGGCGATGCCGCGGAGGGACTCCTCAAAGAGGGAGTACAATGGCGCCTTGGTTTCGATGTCAATCAATCTGATCTGACGGGATGTGCGAAGGTAAAACTTCTGAACGAGATAGAGAGTAATGAGGACAATGGGGAAAGAGATGGCTGCGTAAATGGAGCCAACTCCGATGAGGGCCATTTGGGCAATACACAAGATAAGGGTGGTGAATGTGTTCAGGGCTGCGATGGGGAGCTCCATGTCGATGAGCTGCAAATCTTGGCTGAAGCGGTTCATGGTGACACCGGTGTCTGTCTTGACGAAGAAGGACATGGGTGCGCTGAGAACGGTCTTGAGCAGTGCCAGATGGAACTTTTCTCCAGACAGAGGCACCATCTTGATGATCATTTGCCTGTGAAGTGCAGCCAGTCAGTACATATTGCGCCTCTGGTATGAAAAGCTAGGGATACTGTACTTACCAACACCCGATCGTGAGGCCAATGATGGCGATACCCCCGAACATGGCGTACAGGCCAATCCAGTACCCAAGGTTGTCGTTTGGTCGGATCTCGTTCTCCGCAGCCCACCACTGTACCCAAACAGCTGCAGAAGTGTCAGCAAAGACGTTTCCCCCACGTTCATCCTGGCCGAATACTTACTCGGAAACGAAATGCAAAAGACAAAAGCAACAATGCCAGAGACAAAAATCAAAGTAGGCCAGATCCCAACAGACATGATGTAGTACGTGTAAATCTGCACGTCACCAGTCTGTCTTCCAGAATCCAAAGTGTTTATTGCGTCCGCCTCATCGTCAGACTGGATGTCCGAAGAAAAGGAGGGTGCCCTTTCCGGACTCTGGGACTGGGAGATTCTCTCTCTCGAAGACCCAGAGACCGAAGTCCCGGAATCAGTCTCATGCAGCTCTTTGGGACGATCGACATCAGTGGTTTCATCGTCATCACTGAAATGGTCATCCTCAGGCTTGAAGTTCCAGTCAGGTCTTGACGGCAGTGAGAACGTGGAAACGTAACCTGTCCCGGCGTTGTTGAGCTCTTCAAATGTCCCCTGGGCACTGACTGTGCCACTGGGGTCGAGACAGACGACATAGCCGGCATAAGGCAGTCTCTTGACCGAAGAGGAGACAACGAGAACAGTAGACTTTCTCTCTGTGAAAATACCCCTCTCCCCGAGCAAGCTGTGAAACACGTGATTCTCTGTGGACGTGTCAAGGCCACTTAGAACATCATCCAGAATGACGATTTCTCTGCGGGCATAAACAGCGCGAGCCAAGGAGATACGTTGGCTCTGGCCACCCGATAAAGCGATGCCCCCTGATCCGATGCGGGAGGAATCACCGTTGGGGAGCTCCTTCAGATCGCGACCAAGAGCACAAGCCCGAAGGACCGTTGCGTACCATTTGGGGTCATATTCGGCGGTGCCAAGAATTGCTTCCCTGATAGTGCCGTTCATGTGCCATGGACTTTGAGAACAGTAGGCAATGCTAGTCGAACTTAGATGAACAGACCCTGAAAGCGAGGGAATCTCGCCCAGGATAGACTGAAGCAGGACCGACTTGCCGCACCCAACGGGTCCAACCACCATGGTCAACTGACGCCATGGCACGGACATGGTGATGTCGCTGAGAATAGGGCCCTTCTCGGGATCCCAGCCAAAGTTGGCTTTCTCAACGACAATGGCATGAGGCGAAGGCTTCTCCATGTCGACAACTGGCAAGGCCATGTCTAGCGAATTCTCGGACGAACTCATGTCAGGGTCCCGTTTCCGGGGGTCTTGCCTCTCATCAGACTGGAGGAAATTTTGGATGCGAGTGAAACTGCCAACAGAGCCGAGAAATGTCGCCAAGGACATGACAAGAGACGCCAGGGGCTCAGAAAGTAGGGCAAATAATGATAGCGCGGTGAAGACGCGCGCCGTGTCCAGTGTCTGGTCTCCTGTATCCCGTGCACGAACGGAAAAGATAGCGAATGTCAAAACAGGGGCGAAAACTTGGGTAACATAGGCTATGATATGTTAGCAGCCGTCTCACCCAAGTGCAAGAGAAATGGGACTCACCGAAGACCATGTTCCAGATGATCAATTTGCGGAATCGCTTGGAGATTCGCAGCTCGTCTACCCGCAACTTTTGCATGCTGGCCATCAGGGTATCCTTGAGGCCGCACATTTTGACACCTTTCATGGATGACAACATGGCCGAGGTGGCAGAGATGCGCCTCTCAATGGCTTCGAGCCACATGGCCTGCCGGGAGACGATGAAATTCATGGCCACCATGGACCCAAGCAGCGACACTGTATCTTGTTAGTATAATATGCTTTTTTCTTCCTTTTTTTTTTTTTTTTTTTTTTTTGAAATTCCGAAGGAGGAATAGAATAGCACGTACAAATTGATAGAGCAACAGGAACAACACAAGCAATGCCTAGCTGTCGTTCCAGGAGGAAAATGGCAACGCCAACTTCGATTGCATTGGACCAGATTTCATGCATGGTCTGCCATCCCTGTACAATGCGTTCCATATCTGCGCTCATGAGCGTCATGGAAGCAGCGGGATCAATGTCCTTGAGGCTGAGGGTGCTGGTCTTGCGGTAGATCATGGAAATGAGGCCTGCACGAACCATGGCAATGGTGCGGTAAGTCTTGTGTTGATATTGACCCATTGTGACCTATCAGCCAAGGATCAGCAATTCGACTTCCCAAGGCCCTATGTGACAGTGATGGGGATCACACGTACTGCGATACCGACATAAACAAAAGAGTAGGCCCCAATGAGGCCGTACCCAATCTGAGTGCTTCCATCGGTGATGGGCTCCTGTGAGAGCCTGATAGTCCGGTTGATCAGGAATGGCTGGCAGAACATGAGTGCCGTGAGGGCAGCTCGTGGTGGGATTGTGCCGAAAACAATCCATTTCAGGACACCAAATGCTGTCAACAAGAGGGCATAGGGCGACTTGACCTTCTTGGTCCCACCTGCCCTGGTGTCAGCAGCTCCGATAGCAATAAGGGCGACAGAGTTGAGATGGATAGACTTACCAGCGACAGTTGCTGCCCAAGCAGTACCCAAACGCCGATGGTTGTAATTGGCCTGAAGGTGCTTATCCAGCTCAGGAAGGTCGCCCCGTTTATCAACATCCAAGACGCGACCCTTCTTGAAGCCTCTCCAGAACAGTGGATTTAGCCACCAGAAGAAGGAGCGGTTGTAGATGCCACTGGCTGCCTCCGGTCCATAGCCATAGCCTCTATACTCGGGCCGAAGCAACTTGCGTTTGTTCAGTGCTTCAATCACGAGTAAGAAACCCTTGACTACAACGGCAGTGATGGCAAGGTAGGCTAAAGAGTTCTCCTTGTTGATGTCAAAGGAGTCATCGTCTTGGTCCAGTGACACAGCATAAGGCTCCCGTAGCCACAAGGTGCGAGCCCTTGCAATGTCAAAAAGCAGCGTAGCAAGGAGAAATGAGTTGATGATGGAAGATGGCCGTACGTTGCGAGTATGCTCCACGTACGACTGCGAGCAGAGGGCGAGGGAGGAGACGAAGGTGAGAGCAGCGGCAGCCAGGGTTGTCCGGCTTCGGAAGGGGGAAGGGAGCCTTGACCAGAGGATCAGCGCTGCGAGTTGTAGTACAGCGAGGGCGATCCAGGTCGACTATGAGTTTGTTATTGTTAGAGATAAATGTACCTCTGTGCTGAAAATCAGGGGCGTTGAACCGAGAAAGATACTTGCAATTTTGACAGTCGCCAAGTGGCTGCTTCGGGTGAGTTTCTTGGCTTTCCTCCACATGAACCAGACCCTGGGTAGTGACACCAGCAGGATGAGTCCCGTAGGCGGAATTATGAGGATCGTCTCCTCGAAAAATAGAGTGAAGTCGAACCCACCTCGACACTCACCGGCGTGAGGGCCAAAGGAGTCGTCAAGATGAGCGCACGCTGCCGAAACCGGGGAGGAAGCTGGTGGATCCATGAGTGCACCGCGTGTTCGAACTCAAGAGACGCGTGTTCAAACAGTCGACCGGACGGGTGATCAGTGTCTCATGCAACTCGGCATGAAGAGAACCAGACAGAGGAGAAGTCGAAGTTCCAGAAGACTGAAAAAAATCGGGGGGACAAGAGGTAACCCAGAGTCCTGGGTTCGCAAATGAGCGGCTACATATTAACTCTTGCCCATTCCGCCATCGCCCTGTCCTTGATCTTGTCGACTCTTGTCTGCATCTTGCTGAAAATCTTTCCCTCGCTTCCGGGACCAGGCCTTCGAGAGTCGTCGATCATATCGAGAAAACAGCAGGTAGTAACCATCTCCATCCTTGGTTTTCAAACCCCTTTCCATACCGAAAAGAAATTTTATGGCCCCTAGTGCCGACAGCGCATCAAAAACGACCCCTGATTACACCAGCCCATCTCCACACACCCTCATAGAGTCAAGCCACATGGGTGTCAAATCGGCGAAATAGAAATCTCGAGGTAGTTTCGGGAAGTCAAACGTCACCCCACAAGCCGGCTCAGTTGCTGAATCCAGTCGAGTCCGTCCCGTTACGTGAAGAATCTGTCCACTCGAGGTCTGTCTACCTCAGGCTCCGTCCTAGTCCAGGCGTCAGTGTCATGCTACGCCATCGTCATGGTGCAACCTGAGCCGGAACAGAAGGTTCCCTTGCTTGGTAGACGCTGGTTGACGGTTGGGGCCTGCAGGCACTCGCGCACTGTGAGTTGTTGATGCCGAGTCCCGCCTTGGGCATGCCGCCCCCCCCCTATGCCGTGCGATGACCGGAGGGCGAATTGCCTGCAGAAATCCTGCTTTCCCCAAGACTCTGAACCAACTCTCAGCTGCCCCCCTTTCTGAGCCTTTGAGGCGAGCCCAAGCATCTTGGCACGGACGGAAAAACACAACAACTAGCCAGCCACTGCAACCTCGTTGCACCCGTCCCTCCACGGCCCTATTGCGCGAACGGCCGGCAATCTTGCTCAGCGTGACACTGCTTCTGGTCTTGTAGGTCAGCGGCGTTTGCCGGTGTGCCTTCAGCCGCTCTACTTTGCAGCCGGCAGCCACTGCTCCCTTGCTTCCTCCGGTGCTCGCCCGTGTCCCAGCTTCAGCTTCCACTTCGGGGCTGACTCCCTTGAAATTCCGGTCCTTGGTACGATGGCACTCTTGCTGCGGCTGGCAACTGGCTGGCTATATTCGACGTTGTGTTCGGGGCGATCCTCGACCTGTCATCTCTGCTACCAAGCCGCTTAACCGTCGATTAGCAGACATAATTGGTTGGAATCTCCCGCTTCCCCCACAGATCTACACGTGTATTTTGTCAGCCGTTGTCCCGTCCCACCATCTCAACAAGCACCCAGCATTGCTGAATCTCTCCCTCCCTGGTATGTACCGCCCCCTGGTACCAGTGCCAAGCTGCTGCCAGTGGCCCGTTAACCCCGAGGGCCACTCTATACAGTGGAGTCATAGTGCATATATAGTGGAACACTTACCGCTCTTGTCCACTAGGCCACCGTCTCTCCGTCTGATCTCAACGATCTCCATCCTCTCCTGCCAAAAATCGAAAGGGTGTTGTCGATCCTCTTTGCATGATCTGATGACTCCATGATCGGATCTTTTTCTGAGTTTTGCCCCACCAGGCCCACCACCGCCAAATCCATGACGGACAGAACCTGATCAACGTTCCTGGATTATGGATGTGGTGTTGTAGTATTTTCGAAAAGAAGCTAGCAGCTGTCAAGATGTTTTTCCAAATGCCACCTCACACCGTGGGATGGCGGATATGGGTTCCTGTCTGGCAGGGTGTTGGCTAAGATTATGGGAATCATCCCTGCCACCCGTGTTTGAAAGAAGAACAAAGTAGCGAGAGAAAAAAAAAAAACAGGGCAGCGGGAAAATGGGTGAAGGGGTGAGGCCAAAGTTGGGGAGGCCAGGGGACGATATGGTGAAAAATTGAGGAAATGAGGCAATCGATACCCAGTCTATAAACTGATGTAGTTTTCTTCGACTCAGGTCCCACCTTGGCTTTCCGAGACATGATCGATCAATGCTCAGTGAGACGTGCAGACTGCACTGGTAAAATCGATTTCAATCAATTCCTACCTGAAGCCTTGAGTGATCAGCAAACACAGTTCGTCCCACAATATTCCGTGATACTTTACCGAGCACCTCATTCTTTGATTGTCTTCTCCTGCTCATCCACGCAATTCTTCGGTCATTATGAACCCCACCAGCCTCATCACCAGCGACATGAACTGGGCCGCGTACCTGACTGGTGTGGCACCATGCCGCTTTCCGCCGTTTAGCCGCTCAGCAAAGAGTGAGAGCGCGCCCAATCGCCAACCACTTGCGTCGACAACCCGGGTGGCTCTTCATCAGGAGGATCGTGACAAGTTGCTTGAGCTGTCGAGAGCCGCAGACCAAGACAGGCTCGGTGCTGTGCTCCGAACCGCCTGGGCAGTGTTGCTGCGCTGCTACACAGGGCAGGACGACGTGACGTTTGGATTCCAAGGTGACACACCTCATCCTGTTGTTGCACGGTTCTGCCTTGATGAAGCCGCGTCCGTCTCCGCGACCGTGGAACGTGCCAGGGCCGACTTTGCCAAGCATCTTCCCCCGGTTCCGGCCGCACTGATCCGCTCCGGCGATCACCCGCTTTTTGACACTTCCGTCGTGCTGTGGGGCTCGTCCAGGTCGTCGGCACCGTGTCGTGTTCTACCATTGGTAAGTCAGACATTCCTTACTTTCTCTAGTCTCACCGCATCGCGATCCCATATGCCTCCATCGTCAGTTGCTAGACCATGTCAGAACCGTCTGAGACATGCCAGAGCCACGCAGGTTTTCGTCCAGTCCAATGCTTCTAGAGCAAGACCCCGGACCCTGCTGGTGGCCAACCCTAACCGATGATCCCTGCCTTCTGCGCTATAACACCAAATTGTATTACCAGCCCTAGAAAATACGTTGACAGCCTTGTCTATAGCAACAACAGGACCGACAATACAAGCTTCGCCTCCTGGCCAAACGCGGCGAATCAAACCTCAATCTCTTCCTAGAATGGAACAGTTGGCTGTTGGGCATGCCCATGGCACAGGGTAATCTTGTCGCCAGCACCTTTGCCAAGATCCTATCGGCTCTGCTGGCGAGCCCTTCGGATGCCACTCTGGGTACGTTCCCCGTGTTGAGCCAAGCCAACGAAGACCAAGTGCAGTTGTGGAACAACGATGTGGTGATCGACCCTGTGGATCGCTGTGTGCATCATGTCATTGGGGACCAGGTTCTGGATCGCCCTGATGCAGAGGCTATCTGCGCATGGGACGGCACGCTCACGTATCGTGAACTTGATGTTGTGTCAGGCCGGCTGGCTGCACGCCTTGTTGGATTGGGCGCAGAACCCGAGGTCCTGATCCCGCTTTGCTTCGAGAAATCGGTACGTTGCATGCTTGACCTGGTACGGCAGCCTTGCGAGAAGGTGTGTAGCTAATTTGGGGTGTACGTCAGAAATGGACAGTGATTGCCATGGTTGCAGTGCTGAAGTCCGGTGCGGCCTTCGTTCCTTTGGACCCAGCCCACCCAGTCGAGCGACTTCGGAGTCTTTGTGATTCGGTGGGAGCGAAGATGGTGCTCTGCGCTCGTCAGCTTGTACCAACTCTTACCGAGGTGGGTCTGGAGACTGTCCTCCCAGTCGATGACCAGACCATTTCCCAATGTCCCGAGCTGCCGACCCATCAGCCTGGTGGTTCTGATATCACCAGCGTGTCTAGCAGCAATGTGGCCTATGTCATCTTCACATCCGGCTCCACAGGCAAGCCCAAGGTAAGTAACAGATCATATTGAGCATTTCCCTCCTTATCAACAATGTTGCTGACAGGCCCGCCACACAGGGTACCGTTATCGAGCATCGATCCTTCTGTTCCAGCGCGAGGTCTCATGCGCCGGCCCTCCGAATCGATGGAACCTGCCGAGTGCTGCAATTCGCAGCACATACATTTGATGCTAGCCTGGTGGAGATCTTGACACCGCTCATGGTTGGAGCATGCGTTTGTATTCCCAACGAGCAAGACCGGCTGAACGACTTAGCAGGCGCCATGAGCCGCCTGCGAGTTGATCATGCTGTGTTGACGCCGTCCTTTGTTGGTTTCCTTACACCTGCCACCGTCCCCCAGCTGCGCAGGCTAGTGCTTGCCGGCGAGGCTATGTCTCCCACACACGTCGCGACATGGTCCCATATTGAACTTGTCAATGGGTACGGCCCGGCTGAGAGCTCCGTTGCTGCCGTGGTTAATCCGCGTGTCGACCCGGCCACCGAGGCTACGGATATCGGAATGCCCTGTGGTGTCAGATGCTGGCTTGTGGACCACACCGACCACACCCGCTTGGTGCCCGTGGGGTGTGTGGGCGAGCTACTGCTGGAGGGCCCGAGTTTGGCACGAGGCTACCTCAACGAACCGACCAAAACTGAGGACAGCTTCGTGTGGATGCAAGGCCGCCGCTTCTACAAGACCGGCGACCTTGCTAGATACAATTCGGTCAAGGGTTCCCTGAGTTATGTCGGTCGCAAAGACACCCAGATCAAGTTCCACGGTCAGCGTATTGAACTTGGAGAGATCGAACATCACCTGGCCGTGGATGAGTGTGTCCAGCACGCTCTCGTCTTGCTGCCCAAGCAGGGGCCTTTGGCCAAGCGCCTGATCGTGATTCTTTCTCTTCCGGACTCTGCCACGCCCACCACCACCAGCCCTACTAGTACTGCCACTCCAGCGTTAAGGCTTACTGAAAGCCCCGAGGTGACTGAGCCTGTCCTGCAGGGAATCCGTGAGCGATTGAGTGCTCGCCTCCCGGCCTACATGGTGCCTTCCACCTGGCTCTGCGTTGACGAGATTCCAATGCTGTCCTCTCGCAAAATGGACCGCAAGACCGTGTCTACCTGGGTTGAAACAACCCTCACCGATGACCAGTGCCAGCAGATCATCATCAGACAACAAGCTGCACCCGACGCTGGGTTGGTCGACGACGACACCAATAACCGCGATGATGCCTCCAACGACAAAAATCTGAATGATGTCGAGTCCAAACTCCGTAGTATCTGGAGCCTGGTGCTGAACCTTCCTGCCGATCAGATAAATGTCAACAACCGAAGTTTCCTCAGCCTTGGCGGCGACTCCATCACCGCCATGACCTGCGCAAGTCAGGCCAAGAAGGCAAATATGGGGCTTTTGGTGCAAGATATTCTTCGCGCCCGATCGCTGAGGCAACTTGCCAGATTTGTCAAGATTCTAGCGCAGCCAGAAGACCACGATGTTCAAGACAAGGAGGAAGAACAGTTTCTCATCAAGAGGTTCCCCCTCTCTCCCATTCAACAATACCACTTTCAAGCTCGCCGGCAGGCCGAGGGAGATGAGCACTTCAATCAGAGCTTTTGTCTCCGCCTCGCACGGCCACTAGACGACGCTGTAGTGCGAAACGCCCTTCAGACTGTGGTCAATCGGCATCATATGTTGAGAGCACGCTTCGAACAAAGAGGAGAGACTGGCGAGTGGCAGCAGTACATCACTGCTGACGTGGATGGCTCCTACCGCCTCCGCATGCATCCCAGCATCTTACCTGCCGAGGAGGCTGATAGATGTATTGCCGGTGCCCAAGGCTGTCTTAATGTCCGCCAAGGCCCTCTTATTGCTGCAGAGCTATTCGTGGCCCAAGGACGTGATGATGGTCATCAGGTCCTCTTCATGACTGCGCATCATCTTGTCATTGACTTGGTGTCTTGGAGGGTGGTACTTGAGGAGCTCGAGGAGATCTTGGATAACAATGCCTCCGTGATCCACAGGTCCCTTCCCTTCAGGAAGTGGAGTTCGCTCCAGGCAGAAGAAGGCGAAGGAAAGGATCTTGACAAACTGCTCCCGGGCTCTAGCCAAGTACCACCAGCCAGGTTCGAGTACTGGGGCATGCAACAGCGTCCGAACCTCTACGGTGACGTGGCATGTGAGGGCTTCGATATCGATCGCAGTACCACAAATATGTTGTTGTCAGACCAGTGTCAAGCACCTCTTCGAACAGAAACAGTTGAGCTCCTATTGGCAGCGCTGCTCTGGTCGTTCCGCACAGTCTTCAACGACCGCCCAATGCCGGCCATCTTTAACGAGGGCCACGGCCGCGAACCTCCCCGTCCGGAAATTGACATCTCGCGTACTGTTGGCTGGTTCACCACGCTGTTTCCCGTGGCTCTGTCATCACCGAGCAGCTTTGTGGATGCCCTAATCCAAACCAAAGACCTTCGACGGAGGGTACCAGGCAACGGTCGTCCCTATTTTGCGGCGCGGTTCCATAGCAACGGCGGGCGTGAGCGATGGGGTACCCATCATAAGGATATGGAAATCTCGTTCAACTTCCTGGGCCGATATCAGCAACTGGAACGTGTCGGCGCTTTGTTTCAGCCGGCATCAGGTGCTCTGATGGCGGGTGAGGCACACCCTGGAAGTCCTACAGCCGACTTTGGACACATGGCAATTCGGTTTTCTCTCTTTGAGATCTCAGCCGTCATCGTACACGGTGCTCTCCGCTTCGGGTTTGCATGGAATCGTTACATGCTCCACCAGCCACTCATCCATAACTGGGTTGCCGCGTGTCGTCAGACCTTGATGGATGCTGCGAGGATGCTGCCTTCGCTTGGGTGTCGCCTCACGGCCACTGACATTGCTCTCATGCCCGACTTAACCTCTCATGATATTGCTACTTTCGAGCAGACCCGGCTTTATGGGATGACAGGAGGCCGGGGCTGGGAGGGCATCGAAGACATCTACCCAGTGACTGCCATCCAACAGGGCTTGATGATGAGTCGTACCAAAGACGGAGACTTTTATGCTGTCAGGCGAGTGCTTCGCTTCAAGCCACTTGTGGATGTGACCTTGAGCGCCGAGAAGCTTGTGGGAGCCTGGAGGGGTGTTGTGAGACATCACGCGCTCCTTCGAACCGTCTTCATCGATGCAATCAGTCCTCAGCGTGCTGGAGGTTACGATCAGGTGGTGCTCAAAAACGCGGAGCCCTCAATTTGGCTGCAAGAATGCCAGGATGAGAACGAAATGATGGTGCTGGCCAGCACATTGAAGCCCATGAAATATGGAGAGTACGCCACTCAACACCGCTTCTCGGTATTCCACACCACCGCTCCCAACAGCGCCTTAGTATGTGTGTTGGAGATGAGCCACGTGATAATGGATGGGGCTTCCATGGATATTTTGCTTCGCGATCTTGGCCATAGCTATGATGGGAGCCTCGAAGCCTGTCCGAAACCGCTATTCAGCCCTTTTGTTTCCAGTCTTCAACAACGTGATTTAGATGAGGACTTGTGCTTCTGGAAACAACACCTCAACGGCGCCGAACCCTGCCACTTTCCCGTCTTGACCGATGGCATCGCCGTCCCAGAAAACCAAAAGGAACTTCGTTCTCTCCGTGTCTCATTCCCTCGGATGAAGTCCTTGCGAACCTTCTGCGAAGATACTGGCGTCACTTTGCCGAATGCCTTTCACGCCGCATGGGCGGTGACCCTGGCACATTATACCGGAACTGACGATGTATGCTTCGGCTACCTTGTCTCGGGCCGCAACGCTGAGCAAATTGAGGGCTCGCAAGACGCGGTTGGCCCATTCATCAACATGGCCACCCAGAGAGTGAAGCTCCACTCCTTGGATGATACGCCACTATCCTTACTGAGTCTTCTTGAAGCCGTACAGAAAGACCAGCTGGATAGCATGCCGTACGCCCAGGCATCTCTGGCAGAGGTCCAGCATGCCTTACATCTACCGGGTGGAATGGCGCTGTTTAACACATGCATCTCGTATCGCCGACTTCTCAAACAGAGCCCCCATATCAAAGCGGGCCCGCTAGTCTGGGAGGATATCGAGGCGATCCATGACCCGACTGAGTATCCCATCTCAGTCAATGTTGAAGTCGATGACGATGGGTGGGCTGCCATTGACATCGACTACTGGACAGACTCGGTGATCGAAGCCCAGGCTCGGAATGTGGCTGCCACCTTCCTCCAAGCCTTGTCCAACATCATTGAACATGCAGACCAGCCCATCTCGCAACTCGACTTTGTCCACGAGACAAGCAAAGAGATTATTTGGGCATGGAATACGAACATGCCGGCAACCACGGTGGAATGTGTGCACCGCATGGTCGAGAGACAGGTTGCTCTTCGGCCAGATTCCCCTGCCGTTCGCGGATGGGATGGCGATTTTACCTATGACCGGATGAATGCCTTGGCCAATCGTCTTGCGGAGCATCTGCGAGGCTTTGGAGTTGGACCAGAACTCTTTGTACCTGTCTGCTTTGACAAGTCATCTTGGACGGTCATTGCGATGCTTGCCGTTTTAAAGGCAGGCGGAGGTGTGGTGCCTCTCGATGCTACGCACCCAGCAAGCGCATTGGAAGGCAAAGTCGTCGACGCTGGTGCCATCATTGTCGTTGCTTCTGAGAAACGAGCCTCCATGTTCGAGATGATGGTCCCCTACGTGGTTTCCGTGGGAGCAGAGCTTATGCAGAGTCTCGATGATATCATTGTTGAGGATGGCCATGTCGACTCATCACCGGAAGATCCAGCCTTTGTGATGTTTACCTCTGGCAGCACTGGAAAGCCAAAGGGTGTTATCCTCTGCCATCAAGCACTTGTTTCTAGCGCTCTTGCACACGGCTCGGCGCTGGGTCTTGGCCCGCACACACGCTTCTTGCAATTCGCAGCGCACACATTTGACAACAGCCTAGAGGAGATGTTTACCAACCTCATCCATGGTGGTTGTATCTGTGTGCCATCAGAGGAGGACAGGCTGGGTGACCTCCCTGGCGCCATCAAACGGCTGGATGCCAATTTCATGGACCTGACACCCACGGTGGCGGCACTGCTTCGACCCGAGCAGGTACCGAGTATCCGTGGCCTTGCTGTCGGAGGAGAAGCGCTGACACAGGAGGTTCTCAACATCTGGGGCGGTGCCGTCCCTGTACACAACCAGTACGGACCAAGCGAATGTTCCATCAACTCTACACACCGTCTTCACACTGACGCCAGTGGCGATGTTGCTAACATCGGCACGAGTGTTGGCAGTGTCTCATGGGTGGTGGACCCTCGCGACCACAATCTACTGGTACCTATTGGTTGCGC
Source organism: Triangularia verruculosa (assembly GCA_033296885.1). Classification (NCBI taxonomy): domain Eukaryota; kingdom Fungi; phylum Ascomycota; class Sordariomycetes; order Sordariales; family Podosporaceae; genus Triangularia; species Triangularia verruculosa. Next base: position 208,985 of record MU863910.1, on the reverse strand, counting down.
CGGGGAGTTGCTGATCGAGGGGCCGATCTTGGCCAGAGGCTATCTGGGAATGCCCGTCGAAACTTCAAGGGCCTTCATCGAGATGCCCCCGTGGGCTTCTTTGGATCCTCATCATTCAGAGAGAGGGGTGAGAAGGATGTACAAGACGGGAGATTTGGTAAGGTATAACTCGGATGGCTCGCTGATATACTTAGGTCGAAAGGATACGCAGGTCAAGCTGCATGGGCAGCGCATTGAACTTGGCGAGATTGAACACCACGTCAAGGCCTGCCTCCCGTCAACATCTCAGTCTTCTGTCGAGTTGATTTCCATCGGACAATCTCGCAAAGCCCTCGCTGCCTTTGTTTGTCTCACTCAGGAGGATCAACCAGATGGAACGATCTGCATTTTGTCCATGAATACCGAGTTCCGGTCCCTTGCCCAGAGCATTGTCGATTCCATCTCGGCGAGGATGCCAGCGTACATGGTCCCCTCGATCTTCCTCCCCGTTAACAGAATGCCTCTCACGTCGTCCGGCAAACTTGACCGCAAACGCCTACGCAACTCAGCACAAGCTCAGTTCGAAGCAATTGAGCAAGATGATGCCAATGGCGTCACAGCCTATCGGCTTGGGGCGAAGACTGCCAGTGGCCGAGCACCCGAAACTTTGATGGAAACGAAACTCCAACAACTGTGGTCAGCAGTTCTTGGAGTTGAGCTGGAGGCCATCGGCGCTGATGATAGCTTTTTCCGCCATGGTGGTGATTCGGTTGGAGCCATGCGTCTGGCGGCAGTCGCGCGACAAAACGGTCTCGTTCTCGCAGTGTCGACCATCTTTCAGTCCCCAAAGTTGTCTGACATGGCAAAGGCTATCAGTGATACCACTGGATCAGCGGGATGGAACAACTCAACAGGAGAAGAAGCCGACGAACCTCTACCGGGACCTACTGAGCCGTTCAGCCTGATCACCGCCAAGGCCCCCAATAACGTGGAAGCCCTACGTCAGCAGGTAGCCTCTATCTGCCGTGTTGGTGTTGAGGCTGTTGAGGACATTTATCCCTGCACGCCCCTCCAAGCTGGCCTTGTCGCAGCATCACAAAGACAGCCCGGGGCATATGTTGCTGCCAATGCGTACGAGCTACCCTCTGGCACAAGCTTGCAGCGGTTCAAACAAGCATGGGCCGATGTCGTGGCATCTGAAGCTATTTTACGAACAAGGGTGGTCTTTGTCGAAGATATTGGCTTTTTGCAGGTCGTTGTTCAAAGCCCCATCTCGTGGACAAACGTGGAAGATGTTCACAACCTCCCCGAAAAGTTCCGTCATCTTCCTCCGCATGACGGTGGTATCTTGTCTCGGTACGCAATTGCCAGAGAAAATAGCGATCGACCAACATTTGTATGGACTGCCCATCATGCCCTGTACGATGGATGGAGTTTGCCAACGCTGCTAGCTCGTGTTGAGCACCGCTACCGCCACCCCGAGACGGCACCGAGTCCAGTCCCATGCTATTCACGCTTCGTCGACTATCTCTCCAGCGGTGACACTTCTGCTTCAGACGCGTTCTGGCTGGAGGCACTTTCTGGATCCGCACCTCAGCAGTTTCCTCAGCTTCCTCGCCCTGGCTACGATGTGAAAGCCACCAGCCAAGCCCGGCGATCGGTTCAATTCACCCGTTCCAAGGGATCAGAAGTGACTGTGGCTGCCTTGTTGCGAGCAGCGTGGGCGGTTGTCGTCTCAATCTATTCCTCATCGGAGGATGTCACATTCGGCGAAGTTTTGAACGGACGTGATGTTCCGGTCGCCGGCATCCAGGACCTAGTTGGCCCGACCTTGACATCAGTTCCTAGACGCATCCGCATTGACCGTACGCTCAGCGTTGAAGAATTGTTACTCACTATTCAAGGACAGCTCAACAACACCATTCCACATCAGTTTTCTGGGCTGCAACGTATCAGAACTCTCAGCCCGACTGCCGCGGCCGCTTGTGACTTCCAAAACCTTCTTGTTATTGATACGGCCGAGGAGGCGGTGGAGGACAGCCTCTGGAACAATCTGGTCGGCGGCGGATCGAAGCAGGGAGCCGATTTCTTCAGTTATCCGCTCAATGTGACGTGCACCCTCGGTGCTGGCGGTGCTGTCAACAGAATTGAGTTGTCTGCCTATTTTGACGCGGGTATCCTGCCCGAGTGGCAAGTTGTCCGGATGCTGGATCAGTTCGGAACCGTTTTGAACCGTCTGTCGTTGGTGGAGAACCAAGCGAAGGCAATGGGAGACATCGATCTGATCAGTGCCGATGATAAGAAAAGGGTACGGGAATGGAATCAAACTCCGGGTCCGTCCGTTGATCGGCGCGTGCATGACATGGTGCTTGAGGAGATGGCCCGGCGGGGAAGCGGATCGACAGCTGTGGTGGGATGGGATGGAACCTTGTCCAATGGGGATCTCGATGCTCTCTCTGCGGCGCTGGCGAGAAAGCTGTCGTCAAAGGGTGTCGGCCGCGATGGCAGCCGATTTGTGCCTTTCTGTCTCGAGAAGTCGGTCTTTGCGGTGGTCGCGCTGCTCGCCATCCTCAGGACAGGGGCGGCCTTTGTGCCATTGGATCCAGCCCATCCAGCCGAGCGCATGAGAGAAATTGCCCGGGACTGCGACGCAAAGATCATTCTGTGTTCTCCGCAATTCGAGGGCACTTGCCTTCAGGTTGTTGACACCGTCGTTCCTGCCGATCTGGTCAGTGTCCAGAAGCTGCTGTTGGAGGCCAAGGAAAGTGCGACAGGTAGGTGGACCCCACGCTCCAAGGTACCACTTTCTCTGTTTCAACTCTTTGCTGACAATCTGCCCGATGCGGCATCAGAAACAGAACAAGTCCACGATGAGTCCCTCCCGAGCGATCCAGCCTATGTCATCTTCACGTCTGGAACCACGGGCAAGCCCAAGGGCACCATCAGTATGTCAATCTCCAGCTCATCTTGTCAGGAACAAAGCTCAGCTGACTCTTGATGTTTGATCCGTAGTCTCTCATGCTGCGTTTTGCTCCGGCGCAGCTGCCCATGGGCCTGCTATGCTCATGAAACCTCCCTTCCGCTTCCTCCAGTTTGCATCCTACACGTTTGATGCCTCCTTGGTCGAGATATTCACCACTCTCATCATGGGCGGTAGCGTTGCTGTTCCGCGAGGCGAAGACCGCACCAATGGCAACATTGCCTCTGTCATGGAGAAGATGGAAGTCACCATGACACTGCTCACGCCTTCCTTCGCCCGCGTCTTAAGGCCTAGCGATGTGCCTCATCTCAAGACCCTGATACTGGGCGGGGAGGCCATGACCCAAAGCCACATCGACACCTGGGCTGACAAGGTCAATTTGGTCAACGCATATGGCCCCAGTGAATGTGCCGTGGTGGCTACCGTGAATTCCCACATGCACCGGGCGGCTATTCCGTCCAACCTTGGAAAGGGACTTGGCCGTTGCTGGATTGTTGACCCCCAAAACCACAATCGTCTGGCACCACTCGGATCTGTCGGTGAGCTGCTCATTGAGGGCCCCACGCTGTCAACCGGCTACCTGAGAAACGAGACCAAGACTCGGGAGGTGTTCATCGAAAACCCTCGATGGGCCAAGGAGGAGTCCCTGCGCTTCCCAGATATGTCTGTCTCGACCGCGCGGCGGATGTACAAGACGGGAGATTTGGTCCGCGTCTGTGACGACGTCTCGGGCGAGATGTTGTACATGGGGCGCAAGGACTCCTCTCAAGCAAAGCTGAATGGCCAACGGCTGGAGCTCGACGAGATTGTTCACCACCTTGCTGCTGATGATGTCATCCGACATGCAGTGGTGACCATCCCCAAGACAGGGCCATGTGCCAAAAGACTTGTCGGTGTTGTGTCTCTTCGATCCAGTCAGAGGCCAGCAGAGTCCGCCGCCAAGTACCAATTGGTGATATCCAAGCAAGCATCCGACTCCGTCAAGCAGGCAGAAGACCAACTTCGACAGAAGCTGCCTCCATACATGGTGCCCTCAACATGGCTGGTGCTTCAAGAGATACCGCTCCTACCATCTGGCAAACTGGACCGCACAAGCGTGGTGAGGTATGTGGAGAACATTGGCGAGGAGACCTTGGATACGATCAATCGGACTCTCTCGTCTGCTGTCGACTCCGTACGCCAGGACGATGTTACGACACCAAATGATGTTTCTGTGGAAGAGAAACTCAAGTCTGTCTGGAGCCAGGTCCTCAATATTGCGTCGGACAGAGTTGGACGCGACATCTCTTTTCTGCATCTTGGAGGTGACAGTATCACGGCCATGCAGGTCATGGCCCGCTGTCGATCGCTAGGCCTGACTGTCACCGTGCGGGACATCATCAGTAGCAAATCAGTCTACGACCTCGCACTAAAAGTTGACGCTCCTCGTCAGCAGCAACAGGGCCCCGCGGCGAACGGAGAGGATCACCATGAATTTGACCCATCACCGATCCAGCAATTATATTTCGAGCAACTTGTCGGTGGTCATGCACCATCAGCCGGCCCACGGAATACTCACCAGTTCAACCAGAGTGTGCTTCTACGGCTGTCCAAAAATGCTACCGCTCATGATTTTGAGCGTGGTTTGCAAGCCTTGATCAGCACTCACTCCATGCTCCGTGCCCGCTTCCGCCGTGGTGGCACAGGTTATTGGCGACAGCGAATCACCACCGACGTCAGGGGCTCATATCGTTTCAAGACACATGCTATTGGGGACACAAGTCGGATTGAAAAGCGCGTCCAGAATTCCCAGAAAGCACTTGATGTCCAAAATGGTCCCTTGATGGCGGCAGACTGGTTCACAGTGGGGAAAGGGGAGGCGGTAGTCTTTGTCTTCATCACAATCCACCATCTCGTGGTTGATGTTGTCTCTTGGGGCATCATTCTTCAAGACTTGGAAGACTTCCTGGCCAGTGGGAAAATTACAGCTCCTGCCTCAATGCCTTTCCAGACATGGAGCCGCAAACAGTCTGAGCAAGCTCAGCTGCAAAAGAATGGCTCTTCACTACTCCCACACCATGAGCCGGCAGCTGAGAACCTACAGTATTGGGGAATGGCCGACAAACCCAACGTGCATGGCGATGTCATCGAGGGCGCTAGTGTGGAACTGGACGCCCACACAACTAGCTTGCTTCTTGGGCCCGACTGCCACAAACCACTGCAAACGGAGTTGGTGGATGTCCTACTTGCGGCCTTACTGGTTTCATACCGCAACGCAACACCGGATCGACAGGGTGCACCTACCATTTATAACGAAGGTCATGGACGCGAGACAGGAGATGATGTGGTTGATCTATCAAGGACAGTGGGATGGTTTACGACTTTGTCACCAGTGCACCTTCCAGAGGAATCCTTGCTGGGTAAGATATCACCGCCTCTTCTCTGTGCTTTGAAGGACTGTACTAACTTCCCTGTGATATTATAGATTCGGATATGATCAATGCAATCCGCTGGGTCAAAGATTATCGGCGACGTCTTCCCGACAAGGGCCGACCCTACTTCGCTTACCGCATGCTCACCTCTCAGGGCCGCGAAGAGTACGGTCACCAATGGCCCGTTGAAGTGGCTTTCAACTACTTGGGACAGCTGCAGCAACTCAACCGTGCCGATAACTTCCTTCAATCATGCGATCAACTCTCAATCAACTCGGAGTCAGATGTCGGCAAAGATGTTCCTCGCTTGGCACTCATTGATGTGTCCGCAGTCGTGTCAGCAGGCCATCTGAGGCTGTCTTTCTCAGTCAACAAGCACATGGAGCACCAGAATTCTTTCAACGTGTGGTCCAAGGGCTGTCAAAGCCTCCTTCAAGACGCCGCCAGAAGATTGGTGGATCGTACACCGGAGCAGACGCTCAGCGCATTCCCATTGTTGCCCCTTACCTATTATGGGCTCGAAAGTCTCACCGAGAGACTCCGGGGCATCCAAGTCAGCTCACACAATGTTGAAGACGTGTATCCATGCTCTCCAATGCAGCGTGGCCTGCTATTGAGCCAGCTTCGGGATCCCGAGAAGTACGCTTACAGCGCCATCTTTGAGGTTCGGTCATCCTCTTCAGAAGGTGTTGGCTCGAGCCGATTACACGATGCTTGGCAAGCGGTTGTTCAACGCCATGCAACTCTTCGAACCATTTTTGTGGACACGGTTGGTGATGAGGGTCTGATGGACCAAATTGTTCTGCGCCGGTTCCCCGGCCGAGTCCGTATTATCACCTGCCAAGACAGCGGAAATGAAACCGAGAAGACCATCGTGTCCTCTCTGGAGCAGGTTGCGGGCATTGATTACAATGAGAAGAAGCCAGCCCATCGTCTCATCATCTGCAACACGGTCAGCGGATGGACATTCTGCAGATTGGAGATCAGCCACGCCATTTGCGACGGTTCTTCGATCCCGATCCTGCTCGATGACCTGGCTCATGCTTATGGTGGCGGTGACGGTTCGAAGCCCATGGAGATCAAGAAGCCTGCACCACTGTATCGCGATTATATGGCCCACATCCAATCTCAGCCACGTGCCGATAGTGTTTCCTACTGGAGGATATATCTTGACGGTGTTGAGCCTTGCCTATTCCCCCCACTGTCAGACGGCCAGTCTAACGCAGAGCCGTCACTTGGATCCCACATCATAACATTTGATCGCCAAGTCATGGATGAGATCAACGCGTATTGTGCTGACTCTGGAATCACCCTTTCAACACTGCTTCAGTTAGTCTGGGCCATGGTAGTACGCTCCTACACAGGCTCGGATGACATCCTGTTTGGCTACTTGGCCTCTGGAAGAGATCTTCCCGTTGCCAATATTGAGCATGCTGTTGGTGCCTTTATCAACATGCTCGTCTGTCGTGTCCACCTTCCTTCAGATGCCGAGATTAGCGAGGTCTTGGACACCATCAAAGGTGATCTCGCCGATGCCATGGCATACCAGAGCTGCTCCCTTGCTGAAATGCAGCATGAAATGCGACTTGCAGGTTCAGCACTTTTCAACACAGCATTCACCTACCAGAAGCGGGGCCGTGGGCAGCCATCTCCCTCCCAGACCGGCCTCCAATTCCGAGTTGTCAGCGCCGAAGACCCAAGCGAATATGTCGTTGCGGTTAACGTCGAGGCCACAGACGACAGGGTCGAGGTCCATTTCAGTCATTGGCGAAACGTCGTTTCGGACGCCCAGATACGCAATGTTGGCAACGCGTTCCAGCAAATTCTGAACGATATTGTCACTGATAAAGGTGATGACTGCACAGTGGGCGAGGTTGACATGGTCGGATCCACTGGGCTCCAGCAGATATGGCCATGGAACAATTACGAGCTGCCATGCGTTGAGAGGTGTGTCCACGACATAATTTCAGAGCACGCTCTTCAACGTCCGGCCGACACGCCTGCTGTGTGCGGATGGGACGCATCCTTTACGTATCGCGAACTCGAGGCCGCCGCTTCGAACTTGGCCCACCATCTCGTTGAATGGGGAGGTGTCGGTCCTGACACCTTCGTGCCGCTCTGTTTTGAGAAGTCGGCTTGGACCGTGGTAGCGCAGATTGCCGTTCTCAAGGCCGGCGGCGCTTTTGTCAATTTGGATCCCAGTCACCCGAGTAGCCGACTGGAGCAGCTCATTCATGATGTCGGAGCCCAGGTTGTCCTCTGCTCTCCTTTGCACCAACATAAGATGAACCAGATCTTGCCAAAAACCCTCATCGTCAACGCCGATACCATCGCTGCTGTCTCCACAAAGCGGAAACTAGACATCCTATTTCCCTCTCCAGCAAAGCCTACCAACGCCGCCTATGTTATCTTCACATCCGGCACGACGGGAAAGCCGAAGGGCACAGTGATTGATCATGGAGCCTTCTGCACAGGGGCTCTTGCCCACGCTCATGCTATGTTCATGCACTCGGACTCGCGTGTCCTGCAGTTCGCCTCCTACACCTTCGATGCAAGCGTCATGGAAACACTTTCGTGCTTGCTAGTTGGTGGTTGTGTGTGCGTCCCGTCAGATGAGGCAAGAATCAATGATCTTGCTGCTGTCATCCGTGACATGAACATCAGCTGGACCCTACTCACGCCGTCAGTGGCGAGCACTGTCAAGCCAGAAAGCGTTCCTTGCCTGAAGACACTTGTCACTGGAGGTGAAGCCATGGCAGCAGGTCACATTGAACGCTGGGGTACTCAGTGCGCACTGGTCAATGCCTACGGCCCTACAGAATGCTCGGTGGTGGCGACGACTAGCACCAAGGTGGACGAACTGCACCGCGTGTGCAACGCCGACCGGTCCAGCATTGGGAGTGCCGTCGGTGGTCGAGTCTGGGTTGTGGACCCTCAAAACATCAACCGATTGGTGCCCGTGGGCGCCATTGGTGAGCTGGTGGTTGAAGGACGGTTGGTCGCTCGGGGTTATCTCAACAACAAGGAGCAGACCGACAAAGCATTCATTCGTTCAGCTCCCGAATGGATGAAGCATCCGGTCCTTGCAAGCATCAATCAGACCTATCCACCAGGACTTACTGTCAGCATCTACAAGACTGGTGATCTCGTGCGATACAACTCGGACGGCTCCATCTCATATGTGTCTCGTAAGGACACACAGATCAAGTTGAATGGAAGGCGGATTGAGCTTGGCGAGATCGAGTCCAACTGCTTGGCGGGCCTTCCAGAAGATTCACAGCTCGCTGTGGACATCGTCGCTCCCGCCAGCAGCCGAGCAGCAACAAAAACACTGGCCGTGTTCTTCTCGTGCAGGGCTGCAGATAAGGTGGCCGATGCACCTATCGGGTTTTCTCTACTCCCAATGAGTGACCCTTTGCGTGAGATTGCCCAAGCCCTCAAGACCCACCTCACCAGCGTCATTCCTGTCTACATGGTCCCACAACTCTTTGTGCCTGTTTCTTCGATGCCATGGACCAGCGCAGGCAAGCTCGATCGCAGGCAGCTTCGCCGAGCCATTGAGGAGGATGTCACGAGAGAGCTCCTAGCAGGCTACAGGCTATCCGCCGCCGCAGCCACCGCCATCCGGCGCGCACCGGCCACCGAGGTCGAGAGAAAGTTGCAGAGTTTATGGGAAACGGTACTGGGATTGCCGAGCGGTTCTGTGAGTCTCGAAGACAGCTTCTTTGGATCTGGCGGTGACTCGCTCACTGCCATGCGCCTCGTGGGTGCTGCACGCGCCCACAAGATGGTGCTGTCCATCATGGATGTTTTTGAAAAGCCCATCCTAGCAGAAATGGCACTCGCCTGTGGAGGCGTGGAGGGCTTGACAACCTCAATCCAGCTGCCACCCCAGCCATTCGGCCTTGTACCCTGTTCCAAGACGGAGCTCGATACCCTGTTGCGAGAGGTCTCAGCCCGTTGTCAGGTGGATATCCAGGGTATTGAAGATATCTATCCATGCAGTCCATTACAGGAAGGTCTTGTTGCCCTGGCTAACAAGCAAAAGGGTGCATATGTTGCCATCAACACCCTCAGGCTCCCGCGTAACATTAATATGGCTCGTTTCAACGCAGCCTGGCAGCGAGTGGTTGACGAGACGGATCTTTTACGGACAAGGATAGTGCACACGGCCACCTCCGGATTTTTACAGGTCGTCACTTCGCCACAACCTATAGTCTGGCACCAAGACGGCCAGCTCGACGAGGCCGGTTCACAAGGCAAGGCAGTGGGACATCAGAATGGAGGCGAGCTGACAAGATATTCCACTGTTGAGGATAAAAACGGCCGCTATTTTGTATGGACCATTCACCACGCTCTTTACGACGGATGGAGTCTTCCCCTGATTGCGCAGCGAGTTCAGGAGACCTACCATCAGCTCAATGTTTCCCAACTGGCCCAAGCAAGTCTGACTGATGATCCCAACGCCCATGCTCGATATGCCAATTTCATCCAGTATTTGGGTAGCCGGGATATTCTTGCCTCCGAATCATTCTGGGCCGACTTCTTGTCCGGGGCGTCGTCTGTCACTCACTTCCCCCAACTCCCTGCCACGGTGGCAAGCATGAACCCCGCCGTCAAGAAGTTCCGGGCCGAGACATGCAAGCTCAACCTTGGCCGAGGACACGTTCTTGCAGATATCACAATCCCAACACTGATTCGGGCAGCTTGGGCCGTTACCCTGGGCGCTTACACAGGGTCTGAGGACGTTGTCTTTGGTGAGACGCTGTCTGGCCGCAACATCGACTTGGCGGGCGTCACGGAGATGGCTGGACCTACCTTCACCACAATTCCAACCAGAATTCGGTTATCCCAGAATGTGTCCGTCGTGCAGTTCCTACGCGACATTCAGAGCATGGCCAGTCGGTTGGCGCCCCACCAACATCTCGGCCTTCAGCACATCAAGAAGCTCAACCAAGACTGTGCAGGAGCTTGTGGTTTCCAGAACCTCCTCACCATTCAGAGCTCACGATTGTCCCAGGAATCCCGGCAAGAAGCCGAGTTCTCAGACGCCCCTTGGGACTTCCAGGGAGGATCTTCCACGGAGGGGTTCTTTACACATCCGCTTGTGCTGGAATGTACCGTTTCGGATGCAGGTATCCAAGCGACGGTTCACTCGGATGAGGATGTTCTTTCAGAATGGCAAACAAAGCATCTTGTGCAGCAACTCCAGTCTGTGCTGCAAGCACTTGCCGGTGCCTCTAGGAGCAGTACCGCTAATCTTGGCAACATCCAAGTCATCAGCTCGGACGACCTGTCTCTTGTTGCCAGGTGGAACCGCATCAACGCTCAAGGAGACATTGAGCATGCCGTTGACTCCTGCATTCACAGTCTCTTTTTGCAAGAAGCAGCCAGGCATCCAGACCGCGTCGGAATCAGTGCCTGGGATGCCGAACTCACCTATGGTGAAATCAAGGACTACGCCATCAGATTAGCATGCCATTTGAAGCAACTCGGAGTCGGTCCAGAGATCATGGTCCCTGTTTGCGTTGAACGGTCTGCTTGGGCAGTTGTGACATTGCTGGGTATCCTCATGGCCGGTGGCGCCTTTGTGCCGTTGGACCCTGATCATCCCGCTGCTCGCCATAAGGATATGCTGGAGACTGTCGGTCCATCATTGCTTCTTTGCAGTCCAGGATACGCTCTCAGGTTTCACAATCTTGTCAAAACATGTCTGACGATCGACGACAATATTATTCGCAGTCTTCCTTCGAGCAATCTCAGACTGGCCACCAGCGACGAGGTCGGCCCTACCAGCACCGCATACGTTCTCTTCACATCCGGTAGCACTGGGCGTCCCAAGGGGGTTGCGGTTGCCCATCGCGACTTTTGCAGCAGCTCTCGCGGGTATGCCCGTGCAACACACATTGAGGCAACTTCACGCGTCCTGCACTTCGCCTCGCTCACCTTCGACGTTGCGCTTATGGAGGTGCTGTCGCCCTTGATGTTGGGGGGTTGTGTCTGCGTCCCTACTGGAGAAGAGCGTCTGCATAATCTTGGAGAAGCCATTGTAAGACTGGGGGCTACATGGGCATTCCTCACACCGTCAGTGGCCCATCTGCTTGACCCAGATCTTGTCTGTCCCACACTCAAGACTCTTGTGTGTGGTGGCGAGGCCATGTTGGCCGAGACTGTGGAGCGCTGGGCTGATCGCCTCGAACTCATGAACGGCTATGGCCCTACCGAGGCTTCCGTGTTGGCTGTTGTTAACCCCCATGTTTCTGTTGAACGTGAGTCGAGCATCATTGGTCGCGCAACAGGTGCTGCCCGCGCGTGGATCTTGGATCCGAGGGAGAACTACCACAATCACCTGGCGCCCGTCGGAGCTGTGGGTGAACTTGCTATCAGCGGTCCTCTGCTCGCTCGGGGCTATCTCAATGACCCTTCCAAGACGGCCAAAGTGTTTGTCGAGAATTTGGCCTGGGGACGTGGCCCTGCTGCCGGACCGGTGCCCGCCACGCGCATTTACCGCACAGGTGATCTTGTTCGTTATCGACACGACGGTTCGCTGGAGTTCTTTGGGCGCAGAGACGGCCAGGTGAAGGTCAACGGCCAGCGGATCGAGTTGGGCGAGATCGAAAGTCGTCTCTCTATTGATGATCGTGTGAGCTTGGCGTTGGTCGTCCAACCAAAAGCAGGGCCTTGCAAACGGCAGCTAGTCGGCGTCCTGACTCTGCGTGGTGATCCCCACGGTGGCTCCAGCGCTGCCGACAGCCAGAATGGAAATGCTGTGTCCATCACCCAAGATTGCTGCCCTGTCGTGGGCCCTCAAGCCCGGCTGGCCCAAATTCGCTCAGCCATTGCCGACATTCGTAGCAGCCTTTCAGACTCGCTTCCACATTACATGGTCCCCTCTGTCTGGATCGCTCTGGAAAGAATGCCGGTGGTAGTGTCGGGCAAGCTGGATCGAGTTAAGGTTGGAAGATGGGTTGAGAATCTGGATGATGCGGCTTATGAGCGCATCTCTCACGACTTTGGACTTGCAGGAGACGGTGAGGAGGGGGTTGAAATGACCGGGCCTATGAAGATGTTGAGGGAAATTTGGTCCAAGGAGCTCGGTATTCCCGTGGATCGTATCAAGTTGAACAAGGCGTTTCTCAGTCTCGGTGGCGACAGCATCACGGCAATGGGTGTCGTTTCCCGTGCACGAAGTGCCAAGATCAAACTTTCGATACAGGATGTTCTACGCTCCAAGTCGATCCTTCACCTCGCGGAGCTCGCCAAGATCTCACCCTCAGATTCATCAAGAAAGAAGCTGCCCAAGGCTGAGGGTGGGCTGGACGGCCAATTCCCTCTTTCGCCGATTCAGAACCTCTACATGAGCTCAGCCACCAAGTACTGCGGCGATGCACGCTTTAACCAGAGCTTCACTGTCGGTGTTTCCCGCCATGTCGCATTGGGAACTATCAAGCAGGCGATGGACTCGATCGTTGCCCGTCACAGCATGCTACGCGCGCGCTTTACCAGAAAGGCCGACGGTCCGTGGACGCAGCAGGTCCAAAAGGTATTTTATTTTCCGCTCGTCTTGCTGGGCCTGACGCTGAATGCTAACAAAACACCAGATGGAAACCTCGACATACTGCTTCCTCCACCACTGTGTCGACTCGCGTCGTGATATTCCAAGCATTGTCTCCACGGGTCAAAGCGGTTTGGACATTGAACAGGGTCCTGTTTTCCGAGTGGACGTTTTTGACGCCAGCGCTGAAAACCAAAGCATCATTTCCATGATCGCCCACCATTTGTGTGTTGACATGGTCTCGTGGCGCATCATCGTCCGGGACCTTGGCCATTTCTTGGAGACGGGTTCTTTGCCGCAAGACGAACCCCTTGCTTTCCAAGAGTGGTGCATTCTTCAAGCTACCAATGCAGCATCATCCGACGAGGATTCTCGTCTACTCTTCAAAGAAACACCAGTCAACGCAGCCTACTGGGGTGCGCCTGAGACCGTTACTTATGGCACCACGGAGACCAAATCATTTTCGCTGGATGAGAGGACCACCAAACTGGCGTTGACGGAGTGCCACAAGGCTTTCAGGACAGAGCCAGTGGAGGTGTTCATGGCGGCTATTGTCCATGCATTCTCCAAGATCTTCAAGGACCGGGACATTCCTACAATTTACACTGAAAACCATGGGCGTGATCAGGCCTCCGATGCCCAAGTGGACCTGACCCAAACAGTTGGCTGGTTTACATCCATCTGTCCACTGGTTCTTCCTGGCGGCAATGATGAGATGGATGCCGTGCGCAGAGCAAAGGATATCCGACGCAGTATCCCTGAGAATGGCGGATCCTACTTTGCTCACAAGTGGCTGAGTCCCGTCACCAAGAGAGACACATCGACCCCAATGGAGATTCTGTTCAATTATCTCGGAGCTGGCGTGGGGAGTGCTGATGATTCAAGCGACAGGATCATCAAGGCAGTCGAGCTCACAGACAAAGAAGGGCTGATAGCTGATGTGGGACCCAAAACTCAGAGGCTCGCCCTGTTCGAAATTTCCGTCATTATCATCAACGACACACTGCATTTCAGTTTTGTTTATGACAGGTGCTTCCAGCGACTCGACGACATTCAGCGCTGGATTGGCCTCTGCGAACAGACCCTCCAGAAAATGGTCGCTTCCCTCGTTCAACAGCCAGCAGAACCAACCTTGAGCGACTTCCCACTCTTGCGTCCCTTGACATATAGCAACCTTCAGAAGCTCAGTCAGGTGGAACTTCCACGTCTGGGAGTTGATTCTGGCTCTGATATCGAGGATGTTTATCCTTGTACACCTGTCCAAGAGGGTATGCTGATTAGGCAAATACGCGATGCGAGCGCTTACTTTTTCCACGGCATCTACAACGTCAAACACGCCGACAATCGTCACCGCTCGGATGCCCACAAGATTCTTCGTGGGTGGCAAAGAATTGTTGACCGCCACGCGGCTTTGAGAACGTTGTTTGTGGAAAGTAGCAGACGAGGTGCTGTCTTTGATCAGGTGGTGCTCAAACGCGCAGACTCGGGCGCGGTGTTGCTGAGGAGCACTGATGAAGAAGCGCTGGACCGCCTCAACCAAGTGACCATTCACGCGTCTGCCAAACTCCGAAAGTCCAAACGCCAGCCCCAGCTTCCTCACCAACTGACGGTCTGCACAACTACAAGCGGCCGAATTCTCGTCAAGCTAGAGATCAACCACGCCGCCGTGGACGGTGGGTCTCTTGCAATCATTCTTCAAGAGCTCTCGTCTGCATACACAGACTCTCTTGACCTCCGAGCCGGCCCTCTCTTCAGCAACTATGTTCGGTACATTCAAAGTTTGCCCACCGGCGCCGATACGGAGTACTGGATGACCTATCTGAGTGGCATCCGACCCTGCTATTTCCCGAAGCTCAATCTCGATACCGCGGGTGACTGCACCACCAAGAGGAGACTTGGCTCCCTGCCACTGCCGTTTGGGCGGTTTGCAGAGCTGCGCCAGCTGTCCGAGTACACACGAGTCACTCTCGCCAACATCATCCACACCGCCTGGGCTGTCGTTTTGCGCAACTATACTGGTAGTGATGATGTCTGCTTTGGCTATTTGACAGCAGACCGTGATGCCCCGGTTGACGGCATCGACAGAACTGTTGGGACACTTATTAATATGCTTTGTTGTCGCATTCATTTCACGGAAAGGCAAAGACTTGACGACTTGTTCCGTGCAACACAAGATCAGCACTTGCAGAGCGTATCGTTCCAGCGTTGCTCTCTCGCCCGTGTCCAGCACGAGCTGGGCTTGGCTGGGAAGCCGTTGTACAACACTTCTATCTCGACACAAAACCACGGAAATGGAGAGGATTGGGGACGGGGCGGTGGAATTGGGTTTGAGATGGAAAAGGCGCACGATCCAAGCGAGGTATGTTCAAGTGGAATTTATTGCGGGACTACTTGGGCTCTACTAACATTGGCATCAACAGTACGCCATCACGGTCAACGTAGACACATCGAGAAACAACGAGGGGGTGGTCTTTCGCTACTGGACAGACCATATCGCGGATGACCAGGCCGAGGAGATGGCACGCAGGATGACTAACGTTCTTGACGAATTCCTCATCCATCATACCAAGTCCGTCACAGCCTTAGGCTTTGCGTTGACTAGCCGCTCTGCTGTCAAAGACACAGAGCCCGAGATCATCCCCGAAAGCCCACGGTCATCTTCAAGTGCGGACTCTTTCCAAACTGTTCCATCTCAAGGGCCGCCCGATGCTTCACACAAGACAACATTGCTAGCATTATGGAGTGCTTTGCTCGACCTTCCACAAGAATCCATCAGCGGACAAGACAGCTTTTTTGAGCTTGGTGGCGACAGCATCACGGCCATGAAGCTGGTTGGTGAAGCCAAGGACCACGGCCTCGCCATCACTGTGGCCGATGTTTTCCGCAATCCTCGCTTGGACGACATGGCGGCAAGCGCAAGCGCCCCCGACACGTACGCCTCAGATGCATCCACTGCAAGCAAGGCTGGTGGGCCTGCCGACATGCAGAGTTCGCAGCTGCGGGATTCTGACGAATATGAACGGTTTTCTCTCTTGGCAGCATCCAACGTTGATGCCTTCCTGCAGACCAACATCGTGCCTCAAACTGGCGTCTTCAGAGGCGGCCTATCAGATGTTCTCCCTGCCACAGACTTCCAGTCGCTGGTAGTCGCCGGCGCACTTCTCAAGTCGCGCTGGATGCTCAACTACTTCTACTTGGACGGCGATGGTCTTGTCAATCTGGTTCGACTCAAGCGCGCATGTTTCCGTCTCGTGCAGTCGCTCGACATTTTGCGCACCGTTTTCGTGCCCACGGGAGGCCGTTTCCTACAGGTGGTCTTGCGGACCGTTCGACCCGCGTTCCACGTCATGGAGGTTGATAATGAAACTCAGCTGGACACTGTCACGCGCGAGATGCAAAAACGCGGCCGCTTTGATGCAGAGCTCGATGTTGACGGTGAGACCACACCACGCCTTGGCGAGCAGTTTGTACAGTTTACGATTCTGCGCTGTCGCCAAAGCACTCGCCACAGAATCCTCCTGCGAAT
Organism: Triangularia verruculosa; assembly: GCA_033296885.1. Taxonomy (NCBI): domain Eukaryota; kingdom Fungi; phylum Ascomycota; class Sordariomycetes; order Sordariales; family Podosporaceae; genus Triangularia; species Triangularia verruculosa. The sequence continues at coordinate 192,534 of MU863910.1, read as the reverse complement.
TTCCCACGCCCAGTATGATGGTGTGTGCTTCCCGAAAATCCTGGACGCACTTATCGCCGAGTATCGTGGCGATTTGGTCGATCGTCCGCCATCATTTGCCAACTATTTACGTGCTTCTGCTGGTACTCTGACCTCGAAACATTACCAACACTGGAAGATGCTCCTCCACGGCTCGTCAATGACCGAAATTGTGCGTCGGACAGGCCCGAACTACCGGAGGGCCGCCGCGGGGGCCACCGCCTGCCTCAAGAAGGTTGTACATCTGCCTCCTGTGGATTCAGGACGCGTTACTACTGCGACAATCGTCAAAGCCGCCTGGGCCTATGTGTTGGCGCAAGCCTCAGCTAACGTCGATGTGGTATTTGGTCACACCGTCAGTGGCCGCAATGCATCTGTCCATGGCGTTGAGAGCATGATTGGCCCTTGCCTCAATTTACTCCCGGTACGTGTGAGGTTTGGTGATTCTGGTCGCACGGCAAGGGAGATCCTCGATCAGGTTCAGGAACAGCAGGTTGCCAATATGCCCCATGAGGTCCTGGGATTCCGTGAAATTGTGCGTCACTGCACTAGCTGGTCACGCTGGACTTACTTCACCACCACTGTTCAGCACCAGAATGTTGATCAAAGCACACAGGTGCGACTTGGTGATGTGGAATACCGCGTGGGATGTGCAGCCGGTGCTGATGAAGACTTTTCTGATCTTTCCGTTTTCTCTCAACGGGCAGAAAGAGATGGGCCGGACATGTACGAGATGATGCTCAGCTTTGCCGAGGATGGCCCAATTCCTCGCCAGTTTGCAGAACGAGCTTTGGAGATGCTGTGCAACGCCGCTGAGTTATTCGCTTCCAATCCCGAGACGAGGCTGCGGACACACGCTGAGATTGTGAACGCCGGTCATCAGCTGCCGTTCAACGAGCTCCCTCTGCACCGCATAGAGAAGGGCGAGAACAGCTTCACCACTTCCCATCTCCGGCACCTCAAGGAAAGCCAGCTGGGCGAACTGTCTTCTGTTGTGAAGAAGGCTTGGCTTCAAGTATTGAGTCTGCCAACGGAGGACAACATGATTGCCATGGAAACATCATTCTTTGCCCTCGGCGGAGATATTGTTGATCTCGCACAGGTGGCCTTGCTGTTAGAGCAAAAGGGCTTGCCGGATCCTAGATTGGAGGATCTGATTGATCATCCCACATTGCGTGGGCACATGGCGGTTATTGCGTCTCTGTCTGCCACAACCTCAGGCACTAGTGATGCAAGAACAAGCGCCCCTGTTGATCGCCAAGGTGACAGGGCCAGCATTTTGACGGTGCCGAGTGTTCATCAGGAGGACAACTCGTTTGCGAAGGTGGTAAACATCGTGAGGATGGCAAAAAAGTTTATGATTAAGCCCAAGCCAAAGGGGCAAAGAGTGAGGGCTGCTGTATGAGTGAGGGCATCACCATGATTTGGTGGCGTGTTGAAGTGGCGGGTCTTGAAAAGGGGGAAAGGCGACGGTAAACGATGTGATCAGAACAGAAAAGTCAAGCTTGGCGGAAGATCTTCGTACTTGGGGCCGGCAGTGTTATGGTGTTAGAGTTTGAGGTTTTTGGGTTTCCAGTTTTAAGTTTCGGATATGAGCGAGTTTAACTACCTAGGTAGTCGGTCTCTAAAAAGATTTCTGTCTCGTTCGAAAATAGTTAGCCCAGAATCAGGCTCGCTTCACCTTCGGCTCACCTTCGGCTCACCTTTAGCTCACCACCGCTCACCCTCGCTCACCCTACGCTCGCCATTCTCCAAAAACGACAACTTTACGCGACGCCCTCATATCCAAGTTTGGAGCCTCCCTCTCCTACAGGGACGAATCCTCCACCAAAACGGGGACCAAGAAATGGGCTTGCCAGCGTATTTACTCTCCGTTTTAGGGGACTCTGTGCCGTAGTAGCCATTTTGACATGATAAAATCCGTCACTCCCTACCTGCCTACTGCGCGACTTTTCTTCTTAAGAAATGGGCTCGCCAGCGTATTTGCTCTCCGTTTTAAGGGACTGTGGGTCGTGGTAGCCATTTTGACATGATAAAATCCGTCACTCCCTACCTGCCTATTGCGCGACTTTTCTTCTTCCAGTTCTGGCTACATAAAGAGGCCATTCCATCCGTCCTACCGCACGACTCTTCTCTCCCATCCCCCCGTATCCTTACTACCCCGTATATCACTACCGTAAAACCTTTCTTTACACACTTCATCGTTATCGGCCTTACATTTTCGCTTTACTAGCTCTTTACTGTGCCTTCTACAATGCCGAGAAAGAAGAGCCTTTAAGAGTTCTTTCGCCGGGGAAAAGATAAGGGCTTAGAAAATTGCACGGAGGGAATAAACGGCTCTATAGTTTATAAAAAGATTACGAATAAAGTTATAAAAGGTTACTAGCGTATAGTTAATCTATAGAATTAATAAGGTCCTTAAACTCCTATTAATTATCCGCTTTTAATATCCGTTTTAAATATACCGAAGACTACCCCGATATAAGCCTTTACGACCTTAAAACTTTAAAGAACTTTATAAAAGATATTATATTTAATATTAATAATATAAAAGATAATTTAAATTTAGCGGAAGGAACTATTATAATATATTAAAAATAATTTATAATAAGTTAACGTCGTAAAAATAATACTATTACCTTAAATATTATACTCTTAGTTAGAAATATATATATATATATATTATTTCTTTAATCGATTAACTTAAGCTAATTAATTTAATAATAGTTTATTAAATACGAATTATCTAAGATATTTAAAATAAAGGGTAAAGAGATAGTAAAAAATAAGCGGTTAAAAAGATTTAATATTAAAAACTACTTTATTTATTTAAGAAGGTAATTATAAGGGAACGATTAAGTAATATATAATAAGTTAGCGATAAGGATATACGATTAAGCGGATTTACTTATTATTATATATTTCTTTATATATGTCGGCGAATATATCGAGTTTATTTACCGAGCGGGATCCGGTTGTAGTTTATATTATAGGGTAAGTATTATCGAGTATCTATATTACCGTATAATCTTATAAGTTAACGAAGAAATACTTTAAAATATAACTTTTAAAGTCTTTTTTAACGAATATAGTAACGTAGAGTTTACCGTTTAGTTAATTTGAAATATAAAGAGTATAACGGATTCCTTTAATAAAAGGTAAAAGACTAATTACCCGGTATCGTTAACGGAAACGATCCTTTTAAATTAACTTCTATAGGCCTAAGCACTTGTTATATAAAGGACTAAGATAGATGCTACTTATCTATAACCCTATACTTCCGATATTAACCATTCTCATTATTATAAAGGCTTTTAAGGATTACGAAACTACAGAAGATCTACTCGATATATAACCATTAGAAGGAGAGATAATCTATTTATAGTAGAAGGAAAGTATCCTTAATTTACCCTTCTTCAAAAGTATATCCGTAAAAGGTACGCCGGGAAAGATAAAAACGGCAATTGCATTCAGCAAGCGCCTTAGGCTCCCGGATTTCCGTACTAGGTATCTACGTCCGCCCACAATTCACGACTTTAGAGCTAAGGGACTATACTGGATTGGTATATATACGGAGGTCCTCTTCCCAGTCCGATGTGCTAACCCTTTTGCATAGATAAGTTATATATCGTTGCCCAGAGAATGAAGTATGCCGGCCAGAAAAACCCTAATATGTATAACAACTATTATTAGCCTAATAATAGCGGTATAGATAGATAGGGCAGCTATTTCGGCCTTGATATGCGCAGTATCGCTAACGATCTCTTCTGCGGCTTAATACTTACGCGTAACCCATAACTATAGCAATCCCTCCTAGCAGAGAAGCAAGAAGAGTTTTAAAATAGCTCTGAGTTTTCCAAAATAGAGAACGAGCTTGCAGCTCTGCGGGGACGGCGAGACACGGACTCAATCACGCGCCGTAGGAACCTTTACGCCGAAAGACGAAGGTTGACTGAGAAAGAAGTCCGAAAGTACCAGAAAGCTCAGACGCTCCGTCCCAGCCGAGAACATGTCAGGCAGAAAGGGGTTCTGGTCAACCAAGCTGAATGGAGCTCAGGGGAGCTGAACTGACGTAACCAGGTCAGCTGGACATGGTACTATTTGCCACCAACGTTGCCACCATGTATAGATATAATGGAGGTTTTCTGGCTTTGAAGGAACAGGAGGAAGGAGCACAAGCAATACAATCACACAGTTGTAACCCCCATCATATCCACCGTCACAAGAGTGCATCGTACTTCTGACAATTAAGAGTCTCATCCGCTCATCGCATCGCCTGCGCGCCGATTAGTCAGCCAACCCCAACAAGAAGTATATTCGACTCGCACTCTTGGATTCAATTTCAGTCCACCAAACCCAACACAATAAACACAAACAACGAAAAGACTGTTTTTCTGGCCAGCTCCGAAGACTGGGAGTCGTGGAACCTGCAGTTCCAAGCCCAGGCCGTGGCCGGAGGCCTATGGAGTCAAATTCAAGGACTTACCCCTTTTCTCAATGAACCTGTGGCTCCAGATCCTGCACACCACAAGCACAAGACCCCTAGTCAATCGACTATTACAGCCAGGGGGAGTACGGAATCTGTGGCCGGCGACGATGAGGCTAGCCAAACCAACCCTCCGATCACCACTGCAGACTTAACAGCCGATGGCTTCCGCACTTACCAGATAGATTAGACGATTTACTAAGCTAATAAAAAGGAGTACAGCTAATAATTCGAAACCGTCAAGTAACTGAAGCAGTAGATGTTAAAGACCATTAGCCCACACTTTCAACTTACATCCTATGATCCGATCAAGCCAGTTACGCAATAGTATTCGGCCCTAAAAGTATAAGCGGGAGTCAGTAACGAAGAAGCTCTACGCAACGCTCGAGAAGCCTACCGATTGGCTATAAAGCCACTCCTCCGAGCCCCCAGAGACCTAATCAAACGGTCTGAATCCTGGGAGTAAGCCATAGCTACAGCACAGCGGAAAGGGGTCCCTGAGGCCCTACACACAAAGACGTGGCTCTACGATTTTCTAGATGCAGTGAAGCCAGTTCTCGGCCACTAGGTTACATCTTACAAACTATCCAAAGCATCGCAGTTAACCTTGACCTACCGAATGGTAGCCAACGACTTTCGGGAGGAGGTGCGGCAATCGACGAAGGCCCGCATACTGGTTGGCAGCCGGATAGTAAAAGGCTCGTTCGGCCCCTCCTTTGCAGGTAAAGAAGCCAAAGATGCCAATCAGGAGGACGCTCTTGATAGCAAAGTCGAACCTGGTAGTGATGGGGGGGAACAAAATAATGGCCGAAAACGACAGCGTGGCTCTGGGTCGAAGAACGGCGAAAGACTCAGAAAGAAGCGAAAAGCCTTGCGCATAGCCAACTCCCTAGAGGGCAAAAGACCTATAACCATATGCCCCTGTTGTGGCCAGTTCTACCATCTGGAAAAATGCTTCTACGCTTTCCCTAAACTAGCCTTTGAAGGCTTTGTTGAAAGGGAGTACGTTCGGATGAGGGTGAAAGAGGCCCTCTTAGATCTAGATCTTTAAAAGAAAGTAGAAAATCTGAAGAAAAAGAAGTCAAATTGACTAGGCCAGAATGTCGGCCGTTGCCCTGGCAGCTTTGTTACATCAAAAGGAGCTTTCTACATAGCTGAGTACCCTTTGAAAAATTCTGCTATCCTTGATTCTGGGACCACAATCCATGTCTTTAATCATATATCTAGATTTGTCAATTACATCAAGGCTCCAGCCGGCGATTTCCTCTGGGCCGGCGAACACCCAGTTCAAATTCAAGGGTACGGAGATGTGGATATCCAGATTCGGGGGCCACTACAATAGAGGTGGCCACGGTAGCGAAAACAATAACACTTTCTACGGCTTCGGAATGTGGCCTACTGCCCCGGATTTGCTTGCAACCTTGTATCTCTACGGCAGTTACGAAAACAAGGTTTGTGGTGGGATAACAGTCCTGGCAATAACTGTGTTCGGAAGGCCAATAATTCTATCCTTTGCTATCTGACGGATCGATACGGCCAGTATGTTTTGGAAGACCTACCATCCACTTTCTCCAACGCAGCCTTTTTCTGCACCCGGCGCAATCGATTCAACACCTACACCCAGAAGCCACTAAATAAAGCCATTGCCAACCTCTGGCACCTACGGCTTGGCCACCCTGGCCCCCAGGCACTAGAACAACTCATCCATCACACGCAAGGAGTTCGAATCAAGGGGCCTACCACTGTACAGTGCGATGCATGCGGAGTATCGAAGGTCAAGCGGCAAATCCAACGAAGGCCGAGAGAGCACAACGAAGGCCCTGGTCTACGGCTTGCAATCGACTTCCATGACTTCGAGGAAGGTCTCAAGGGATACAGATACCTACTCCTAGCCACAGACAGGTGGTCTGGCCTAATCTTGGACTATTACCCTAAGGACAGAACCACAGAGTCCATCACCACGGCCATCTCCCACCTTTTTGGCTTTCTTCAACAACAGTACCAACTGAAGCCGAGGATAGTCGAGTGCGATAACGAACTCGCAAAGCCAGTCTTCGAAGCATTCTTCAGTCGGCTATTTATCAAGGTCGAGCCCTCAGCACCCTATGCACAAGCCCAGAATGGAGGGGCTGAGCGCTCAGGGGGTGTGATCAAGGATAAAATCCGATCTATGAGAGCCGGAGCCAGATTGCTAGCTGAATTGTGGCCTGAAATCTCCAGGGCTGCAGTTTATCTATACAACAGAACGCCGAAATACGTCTACAACTGGAAGACTCCGTACGATCGATTCCACACCTTCGTGGCCCACAGAGATGGATCTGTAGTAGAAGACCGGAAGCCACACCAAGCCCACCTTCGAGCCTATGGCTGCAAAGCCTTCGCCCTAACCACAGACGCCCAGAGAAAGAGTAATCGGCTCCAGCGTTTGAATCCAAAGGCTTGGATTGGCTACTTGGTTGGATACAGCTCTACAAACATCTATCGAGTCTGGAATCCACTAGCCAATAGAATTGTCAGCACCAGGGATGTCATTTTCAACGAAGAAGAGCTTTTCAAAGGAGATATTGAAGCTCTGAAAGCCGACTGTTCGCACGTACGGCTTGATGAACTGCAGCAACTGCTTACTGCAGTAGAAGAGCCAGAATCGGAACAACTACAACCCTCTGCAATAGAGGAAGACAGTGAGGTTTATTCAGTCGATGCAGAGGCTGATGCTAAAGTGGAAGGAGAAGACGCCGGAAGCGAGGCACAGTAGGAAGAATTTTCCCTACACCTGCGCTAGGTTTGAACCATACCCTACACCTTCGTTGTCTCCAGAGGCTGCCCTCCTGGCCGGAGCAATCCAGCAAGTCAGCCACGCAGCCGTAGCCAACACCACCAATGTCGAGCCCTGGATGGCTGCGTTCGCCGCAGGCCGACTACTGCAGCCAGTGGAAAACCATGAAGGCCAAGCCATCACAAAGGCCGCAGTTCAACGACTGGCTCGACGACCGAATGGCCTTCAAACCCTCCACGGCCAAAATTTACCTCCTTTGCCGAAATCACATCACCAACTGAAACACCACCCATTCGGCCCTCAATTTTTGCAAGCTGAAAAAGACCACCTCCAAAGCCACGCACATAAGCAATCCTGGTGCGAAGTTGATAGGTCAGATCCACAGGCACAAGGCCATCAAACCCTAGATTGTATGTGGGTTTATACCTACAAATTCAACAAGGACGGTACCTTGAAGAACTGCAAGGCTAGATTGGTAGTCAGAGGTGATCAGCAAAAGCCCACCGCACAAGGAACCTACGCAGCCACACTGGCAGCCCGATCGTTCCGTACAATGATGGCTATTGCGGCCAGATTCGACCTTGAATTAGTTCAGTACGACGCAGTCAACGCTTTCGTCAATGCCAGCCTTGAAGACACTATCTACATGCGAATGCCTACTGGCTACCGGACCCCTGGAAAGATCCTAAGGCTAAAGAAGGCCTTGTATGGATTACGCCAGTCTCCACTGCTTTGGCAAAAGGAGCTCACCACGGCCTTACAAACCTTGGGATTTCAGAGTGTTCCACACGAACCATGCATTCTAATTCGGAATGGAATCCTTGTGTTCTTCTACGTTGACGACATTGTGTTTGCCTACCGAAAGAAGGATACAGTTGCAGCCCAAACCCTAGCATCACAACTGCGGCAAAGATACCAATTAACTGGAGGAAACGATCTCCAATGGTTCCTAGGGATTGAGGTTCTCAGAGATAGAACTAAAGGCCTGATTTGGCTTTCTCAGACAGCCTACTTCGACAAAATCGTCACCCTGGCCAGCAAAGAAACCAACAGTACAAAGGTCAAGGTCCCAATGGCTACAATAGAACTGCTGCCATACGAGGGCAAGGCCGAGCCTCGATCGATCACGGCTTTCCAGCAAAAGACTGGATCCATCTTATACGCCGCAGTGGTTACCAGACCAGATATAGCATTTGCGGCGTCACGGCTGGTTAGATTCAATATCAATCCTGGAACACAACACCATAAAGCAGCCGATCAAGTGCTGCATTACCTCTATAACACTCGAAGACTGGCGTTGAGGTCAGGGGGTGAAGACGAATTTGTTGTTGCCAGTGATGCCTCCTTTGCTGACAATTCGATCGACCGGAAAAGCTTGCAAGCCTACACGATGAAGCTGTTCGGCGGCCTAGTCGGATGGAGAGCTAATAAGCAAGACACAGTCACCACCTTAACCACCGAAGCCGAGCTCCTCGCCCTCGCACAAGCTACGAAAGAAGGATTATTTATAAACCGACTGCTTGACGAACTGAGCGTTCAACTAGACCAACACCACATTATCATTCAGTGTGATAACAAGCAAACCATTCGGCTGGTGACTGCAGAAATGGCTACTTTGCAAACCAAGCTCCGGCATGTGGATATTCACAACCACTGGCTTCGACAGGAGGTCAGCCGCAAAACGATAAAAATTGAATACACGCCCTCAAACAGTATGACAGCTGACGGCTTAACTAAAGCTCTGAGCATTCCACTCCATCAGCGGTTCCTCCAGCAAATAGGGGTCACAGAACCAAAAACCTAGATTCTGAATGGTATGGTCCAGATCCAGGCGCGGCTGGATCTGACGGGGTGTGTCAGACAGAAAGGCGGTCTGGTCAACCAAGCTGAATGAGGCTCAGGGAGAGCCGAACTGACATAACCAGTTCGGTGAGAAGGAAAGTTCAGCTGGACATGGTACCTTTTGCCACCAACATTGCCATCAGATACAGATATAATAGAGGTTCTCTGGCAACTCCAGAAAGGAGAGAGACAAGCAATACAATCACACAGTGGCAACCCTCATAATATTCACCTTCACAGAGTGCATCGTATTTCTGACAGATGCCGGAAATTGTGATCGGCATGGGGGTCGATCGGTTGCGGGGTCATGACTTCTAGGTATAAATGCGGTTTGTCACAGTCCACCATGAGGTGGGGCGTCAGCCAATCAGGATTAATATGGGAAGAGCCAATCAGGATGGACAAGACATGCTCAGTACGCTCAGGGGACTGAGTGTGACGGCAACTCGATAGCAGTGCATTAACCATTGAGAAAACTTTCCAAAAGGAATGCCAGAATAACAAGATCAACATCTTGTTACCTGGATGCACTATATGTAGTGTTTGACGGGCACAGCCACCGTCACAGAACCCTTTTCTCACGTTCCCGGCTGCCTGCATGACCACTCCGATGTTTGGGTCAATGGGTGACACAATGAAATATTCCCAGTGATTGGCAAATGGCCATCCGTTGTAGATCAAGAGTGATAGGGATACCGAGTTCGGGGGGCCGGTAGCGGGGACGTAGAGGCTGATGCTTGGCTTTTGTTCTGGGGCATGTTTTGAGTCTGGAGTTTGAAGCAGATCTGGAGGCGGAAGTGGTGGGGGAGACGGTGGAGGAAGCATAGTGCACCAAGTAAGTGGTGTTTTGCTGCTCAAACCGATGAGTCTTTTGTCGTGTTGCAAATGGAATCGGAATTGCGATAAAATGGAAATATTATTATGGAATGCCAGAGCCATATTATTGGTTCGAGAGGGTTTGAGCAGAGCCAGCGCCACCAAGCCACCGCCGTTGCTGTGAATCACACAGTAGGAGATCGGAGCTGACACTGGGCTTGGGGGTGTCTTTTCAGCAGAGTGTGCCACCGTCCAAGAAATGTGTTCGCATCACTTACCCCTCCCCCCGCTTAAATCTTAATCCTGATCGTCTTACTTCATCTATCCTCTAATATTGACACCCAAGCACGCTCCAGAGAACCATGGCCTCTCTCGCAGAAGGTGTCGTTGACCTTCATGCGGACCTTGTCAACAAATACCGCAGACACGCTGGAACCATCGAGCGGATATGGCGCACTCTCAATCCAGCCCAACGAACGGCTTGCATGAAAGCGGGATCTCGTGATGGCGAGATTCTGCGGCATCCACTTGACTTCAAGCTCGGCAATGTCTACAAGTTCATCCCAGAATGGAATCTCCAAGACATCACCAAGGCCGGCTCCGACTTCTTCCTTGACCTGCTGCGCTTTCGAGCTACCACCGAACTCTGGGACCAGTATGCCACAGGCCTCAACAATGGGCCAGGTGATCATGCTCACATCGTCGAAATGATGGAGAAGAGAAACCTACGTCTTATCGAACGCTTCGACAACTGCTTCAGCATGTTTCTGCCTGAGCCTGATCAATATGGGAGGTCATACAGCATAGTGCGCCAGGATGCCGAGATAATGCGGGGACTCAAGCCTGCCATTGATGCCGGCCTTTGCATTCCGCAGAATACGGGTGATCTAATCTTATTGAGACAGCAATATCTCTTACAATCTCTCAACATCATAATTGAGGACGTCTTGGAAGCCGGTTCCAAGACCAGGGCACAGAAGGCGCCAGCCAAGACGAAGAAGACTGACACAGCCGTATCCGATGCCCTGTCAAATCTCCAAATTCAGGACGGCAAGAAAAAAGCCAACACTCAGCTCTCCCTGGCGGATCTTATCGCCACTGCTCGGGATCAAAAGGAGGTAGTGGATGAGCACCTCGGCTTCCTGTCTACCGCCCCTGTTGTCCTGGCCCGCGCTGTCAACCATTTCTTCTTCAGTCGCCCAGAGTTAGTTCCTGACGAGAAGGGTCGCCGACTGCCAGTTCACACCGATAAATACATCAGCGGCGCCGTCTTTAAGGCACTCCACACAGCAGTCCAAGACGCTGTTATTTAGGACTACCTCAGCCGTCTCTTGCAGCTTCTCGAAGCCAAGACAGTCGACAAAGTCTACCGAGCTATCATTTTGCAGGAGATTTCCAATGTCTGTCATCATGAATATAGCCGTGCTCAGACCGTGTTCAAGCGCATATTGCAGACTGACATGGGCTCGAAATGGTTCAAGAGAGTCTCAAACGTGTACGACAAGGCCGGCAATGCACGTGTGGCGATGAAGGGTAAGCCCGACGACCTTACCGCTACAGACCCTCTACTTCATTACATGCTTCGACTTGCGCACCCAGACACTACCGCTGCCAAGGCGGTGGATTGGCTGACGAGGCTTGGTGACCTTGTTGACTCTCACCCTGCCGAGCGAGCTAGGATTAACGACAAGGAAGGCGATACCCTCTTCAACTTGGCCGTTGTGGTCGGGTTCATTCAAGACCTTTCACCTGTCATCTCGATGCCCTCATTATCGCGCAAGAAGGGTCAGATATTTGTCTCTCGCTTCAACGATTTGGAGACTGAGCTCAATGCCCTCAAAGACCAAGTGGATCTGCGCGAGTTTGCTGTTCCGATCGACAACTTGTTGGAGCCTGGCATGGCAGAGAGTGCCCTTCAAAGTCTTGACAAGTTCATCATCGAGAAGACCGGCACGAAGATAGGATTTTTGTACCAGGATACGTTGGCAGACTGTTTGGAAGACCTTGATATACAGTATCAACAGATCAAGGAGAAGCTCGAGAAGAAGGGCGAGCCCACACCGTTCCCATCCAGCACAACTGAGACCAAGGAAGCACGGATTGAACAGCGTAAGCAGAAGGAGAAGACACGTGGGACTCCATCATCCGTCTACGAAATCACCCCGCACGCCCCGTCATCGATTGCACCTGCTCAACCTCCCGCGAAGCCCTTCAAGGTCAGCAAGGCGACCGCCGACGTTTTTGCCACACTGTTCAACATATCGGAAGAGCGGGGAACTGTCAACTGGTCGGCGTTTGTTGGAGCCATGGCTGAATTGGGCTTCTCGGTCCTGCCTTGTTTTGGCTCGGTTTACAAGTTTTATCCGCCTGAGACGATGGAGGTGAAGAGACCGCTCACTTTGCACAGGCCCCATGGGTCTGAGATTCCGAGACATCTGATTTTGGTGTTTGCACAGCGTTTGAAGCGTGTGTATGGGTGGAATGAGGGCAGTTTTGTTGTCTGAGCTACCTTGGGTACCTAACTCCATGCCGTCGCGGTTCAACCGATGTATGTTCACTACGATTAACCTTGTTGTGCACTGTCTAGCTGCACCGAACTATTTATTCAGATACTGCCTTTAACCGAGTGTCAAACAATAATATGGGGTGCAAACTTCGTCAATTCGTTGGTTGTCGGAGGGAAGAGGGCCAGGTATCACAGGCTCTCCTGACCGGGTGGTCAAGGTCCCACTGCCAAGATATTAATTCCTTAACAGTGGGCCTCTCACTGTCTAATTCAACACCTGATAACCCTAATACCCCTGCTCTGCCAGTCACATGATACCCCTGAATTTACCGCCCTGACCGTCCTGATAATTCAACAAGGAGGGTCAGAGATGAACCTACATTGAGAGCAGCTCTGGGCCAAAAAGAGGAAGCAACGATAATAATTAACTGGCTCTTTGTAACGGGAAGGCTGGACGAGTACCGGCTCGCGAAGGAATTAGAGGAGGAAAACTGGAATTTACTGCAGGGACAGGCTGCAGAAGAAAACGCCCATCAACGCCCACGGCGCCGCGGCGCGAGAATCCCGAGGTTCTAGGACCCGGGAAGAGCCTTAGCCAGTTCATGAGAGGCAGACTTACCCTGGGAGGAAAGGGGTGGACTCCGCAATTAAGTATATAAAACTTTTCCAAAGTGGCATCGTTCTGGGAAGAGCACAAGCTCCTTTGTTACCAAGCTGGGTAGAAGAGACTCGAACAAGTGGATTGTAGGAGAGACATAGAGTTGGCTGCTATCTCCACGCACCGGTCCATCGGTCCTCTTCTGATTGGTTAGCTATATGGATTGTCTCTTCTCGTAATACCTCTGATTGGCCCATCTACTGTACCTACGTCTGTCCGTATTTATGGTCGTAACATAATAGGACCATAGGTTAGCAGCATCAGATAATGAGTTATACGCTCCTTAACATCCTCATGTTGCAGCGGATGTGCCTCAAGAGAAGAAGAGAATCCACGAGAGAAATAACCTTAAGAATCCAGAAGCGTGGTTTCATCCACAATCGCCTACAGACTTGTTGTGTATTACCATTAGAAGCCATTTATGGCTTCAGTAAAGGCAGCGATTCCCTATACTTATTACCTAAGTCAAAACGTAGAAGCTGTTTCTAACTCTAGTAAAGGCAGACCATCGCTGCCTACACAGACAAAATGAAAGAAGCCGTTTCTGGCTTTAGCAGAGGCTGAGATTTCATATCATGATCCTAGCGCTGCCTTCGGCTTAATGGTTTGCGTTGTAATCATGTAGAAGCTGTTTTTGGCTCTGCAGGGGCCAGAAGTTCCTTTTTATAATATTTGTCTGGCTATACTCTAAAAATCGCTCTGCTTTAAAAATGGCTCTTGGAATCAAATAGACCTACTTAAAAGGTAGTATTCGATGGCTGGCGGCTCCGTAAGGCTAGTATGAACTAGCGTAAAAATGCAATTATGCTTGATTAAGTTAGAAACTATCCAAAGTTTCGGTGAACCGGGATGTAGGAATAATGTTTGGAGGGAGATGATTTGCCTGATTTGGACGAATTTAGAAACTGACCCTGGCGTGGACATACCACGCTGCTTCTGACTCTGGCGAAGGCAGGGGTTGCCTGTCATAATCCCTACCTGCTTGACCGAACGGTCTACGCTCCAGAAACAGCTCTGGAATAACCTGGTGTCACGTAAATTCACTTATTGCTCACCCTGCTCAGGGCTTTTCTCACCATGCTCAGGGCTTCTCCACTTCCGCTTAGGTTAAAGCGGCAAGTGCTCAGGTCTAAGAACGGAAATGGAAACTATTGATATCGGGATTTCCATATTGTTTGTAACTAGACTGATGCTGGTTTGAGGCGTGTGCCACACCACTGCGTGGAAGGTGGAGCTAAGGTTTTGAGTTTTCCGCTCCGATCATAAGGGCGCAAGGGCTATGAAGAGTGACCCTCATCCCCGAAGTCCACCTCACATACTACAGTATCTGACAAAACTCAAGGGTGTCATGGCTTAGCGTAAAGGATAGGATTACTGTCACAATTAACCAACGACAAACCGCACAGCGGGGTGGCCGCATATGGGATGCGGGGCGTCCCGAGCCAATCATTTAGGACCTAGAAGGGAACCAGTCAGGATGGTCAGAAAGTGCTATGGCGCTAAGACACCCGAGCATATTGCATACTGCAAGATGCTCGAGGGTGCTCGGCAGCATAGTAGGACGAGCACTCGGGAAGGATTCTAGTATATAGTCGTTCGGTTAGGATGAACTCGGAGGAGTTCATCAGTATGCAATCACAACACTAACATATAATTCCGTTTAAACAGGTATAGAAGCGGCGAGTCTAAAAGCGGTGAGTCTAAAAGCGGTGAGATGGAAGCTGTAGGTCTAAACTGCTCCTACCTCACCAAAAGTGGTTTGAGGTAGCAGAATCCTTATCTAATCTACCTAAATATGTAGATCCCAAGATCCAGCATCAATGAAATACAGCACTTATTTATGGATTTTACAGTACCTTCTTCCGTATAGTTTCCAGCATTTATATCACCAGCAGCACTTGCAGTTGGAAACCACAACTCTTACAGCGAGCCAGAGTTTTCTACCACAGCGGCTACAGTAAGCCACAGTACTCTCTATTAAAGCTCTTAACAAATTAAAGCCACAGTAGCTACAGCGTTCTTAACGGCCCAGAACCCGGCAGTCACGGCGTTCTCACCCACTAAAATCAATCGAATACGAAGGACTCAACAAGGCATATCAACGATATAAGCCACTATAGGCCACTACACCGATAGAAGTTGTGGGGAGCGATAAGGAGGAAAACGAGGTCTTTAATACCTATAAAGGGCTTCTCGTAGTATATTTGGAATTATCTTTTATTTTCTTCCTTAAGTTTAAGATTAAGTCAAATAGTTAAAGTTTAATATACTAGTTTACCACACTCTCTTCTAGGGCATAGATCTCTATAGTTTAGTACTTATAATTTTATTAGCAGGATATAGTTCCCTATTTCTTTTTCTTTTATAGGGTATAGTTCCCTATACTTACCTTCCTTCGGTATTACCTTATACTGTTGTACTTTATAGTTTAGGGACCCTAAAGTCTTCACGGTAATTACTTCTATTTACCCGATAAAGCCTAATTAACTGGCTTACCGGCGTATATTCCGTAAATATAAAGGGGTAGTCTTTCGGAACTATAATATATTGGGCGCAAATAAAGTCTAGAAGCTCTAAGAAGGTAACTACGTAGCGTCTCTTCAATGCCTGCGATAGTAATAAAGTAATGTAATAACCTTAATATTTTTCGATTTACCCCTAAATTTCCGAGTTTCGATAGCCCTAGAATTGCCTAGCGGCCGAAGGAGCCAGCTAAGTGGCCGAATAGGTCGATTAGCTAAATAAATGTATATTACTACTTCTTCGAGTAAGTGGTTAGGAAAGTAATAAATATTATAATAAGAATAACCTCGAATGTATTTAGAATAATATTTTAATGGAAGGTCTCTTAATGTAGTAATATTAGAGTTAACGTTAGGTATATTTGTTTAGACGTAGATCCTGTCCTTGCTCCGAGCGATTTTTGGAAGGTCGACTTCTAGGCACGACTCGAAGCTCCTGAAAGATGAGGATAAGTGGAAATATATATATATCCGATGAAACGATTATCGATATATTTATCGAGCGAAGCCTTTAGCGTGGTCTAAAGAAACGATTTAAGGACTTAGAAATCAATTAGGAGATGGTGGGCAGTTATATGGAAGGCCTTAGTACCTTCTTTAGGAGGAAGATACCCTTTAGTATATAGTTTATTTATAAAGAAGTTAGTTATAAGTGACTTTACGTAAAGGGTAAGAAAAAGAAGCAAAGTGCTATTAAGGTTCGAAAGCTTTAAAGAGCTGCCGACGCTGGTATTTATAGTAGAACCGAGTCTATAGTAATAAACTTTTCTTTGGAGCCCGTAACATGTATAAGGGTTATCTCCTTTACGTTTAACTTATAAATAGTCCCTATCTAAGATTGTTTTTAAGTGAAGACCGCCCGACGTCTTTACTTTACGGACATTAGTCGGCGTTCCTTTAAGTAAAAACCTATATATCCCTGCGAATTAGTTAGCTACTTTGTATTCTAGCTATATTTTTACGCTATCTACTACCGCTTCTCTGTCACAGACCAACCATATAGCAGGGTCAGGCGGGGACTGCAACTAACCATGCCGGCCAATCGGAGGAAAGGGGCACAGCAGCAAGGCTGCCAGGGTCGGAGGAGGCTCACTGCTTGGCAAAGGTGAGCCGGATCACCACGATCACCAGGTGATCGTAGTAAGCGCCAGAAGGATCACCACGGGTCGCTGGTAAGCGAGGGTAATCCAGGTACGAAGGTACTTAGGGATTTATAGTCTATATATACGGAGGAACTAGATAGCTTGTAAATAGTTCCGCAGTATGCAATCACAGCTTGTATTCACGGTATCTTGTGTGTACATTGAGACATCTTATTGTGCACTGTTTAGCTGCACCGAACCAATTGTCAGAAGATTGCCTTCAACCGAGTATCCCTTTCAGAGGTTCTGTATAGGGGTTCGTCACATTCTCCTCTCCCTATCCGACTTACCCCTAACCGTTCTTAACTCCGCTACTCTCGCGTTTACCGAAGTTTATTACCTACTTTATACTAGCTATTATATTTAAAGTTCGCGGCCTCTAAGTTAAGAAGCAAATTAGTTCCTACATCGGCAGTAGAATTATATAACTAAATCCCCGATAGTTCCATTTTCCTTCTATAAAGAGTCGGAAGTTATAGGGTTATCGGTAATACCGAGAGGAATAGAATCCTTAGTAATACGAATATAAGTTTTACCTTTTAAGTAGGTCTTTTAGCCCTTCCTCCTTTCCCCCTACTTACATTTTTAGCTTAATATGCTCGCTAGTGGTCCTAAAGGAAGTAGGCCGAGAACGGTACGCTTTACAGCTGTTCCGTTTATATAGTACTATAGATCTATAGCTATTAAAGTTTAACGCCCCTTATCCTTTAAGGTTAGTATACGCTTGTTGAATTAATCTACCAAATACCCCTACTATTCCCTAGTATATATTCCTTTACTAAAGGGACGGTAAAATAGAAACTTAGGTAACGGATAGGTAGTCTACTATATATATTATCGCCGTCTTTACATAATCTTTAAATTATAGTAATTAAAGTTATTTAACTAGATATTTATAAATATAGTAATTTATAAGTGTCTTCTTCTGTTAGAAAAATGGACAAGTTCGTCTATATCTAAAGTTGCAATTTTAATACAAATGGTGGTTCTAGTGGGTTTGATAACGGGCTACTGGTACGCGCAAGGAGAAAACGGAAGTCATGATCAGTTTTGGTTGCGGCAAGTATAGCCGAACCGTCCTTGGATCCACTTTAGCTCAGGGTGATGCTCACTGCGCCCACCTTTTGCTCACCTTCTGAGACCAATACGGACTGAGCCAAAAAATGTTGTCGGTTGTGACTATATAGGTAGGTAGGTACCTTCTGTTTTCTGCTTCGTTCTGCGTTCTACCTAGTCTGAGAGATCCTCTTACTTTTCATTTTCTTGCTTTATAGACGCAAAATCGTATTTCTGTATCAGATCGAACCCGGTAGCACATGCGGCGTTGGGTGGTGATTGTACTTTTCTTTTTGGTCTTTTTATAGTATTGTGCTACATACAAACTGTTACCGCAATTCAGCTGTCCTTCGTCCTTGTTTTGATCATCCACAACTTCATCACTCGGGCTGGCCAGTCGTTTGTGCTAATGACAGGAACGTGAACGTCTACATCGACAAATTTCGAAGACCAACAGGCAAAGAAAAAGCTTGAAGCGCTCTATATGCTTGCGGAAGTTCCGCCATAGGATGGGATGCTACCAGATCTCGCCATTTCATATTGGTGCCTCGTAGTCAAGGGAGGGGTTGCCGCCATTTGTGGAGTGGGTCAACGCCAATCTTGGAGTGGATAGGTGCGTCCAGAACTCAGGGGTCAGGGAAATGGGGGTGGCGCAACAGTAAGGTAAGGACAAGCCACGTTTGGCTGACAACAGACCAGAAACTCACCCCATGGTCCCTCTACACAAAGTCGGACCCATTGACAACTACCCAGTATTTGAAAGAGTGACCAGTGTTCACATGGTGGCATCGCGACCGTTCGGTAACAGCTTGGGGACACAGGTCGCAAATCGGAGTTTTTCGGCACTCGGGTTGAGACGTATAAAGGTTCTCTGGCTAGACCGGCTCCTGCATCATATTCAGCCTCAGACTCTGCCAGCCATCAGTCTGAACTGTCTTTGTAAGCCGCTGTGTATTCGATCCATCATGTCTACAGCTATTCCTACAACCCAAACAGCCTTGGTCGGCTCGGCGTCAGGAGACATTGTCCTCTCGTATAATGTCCCTGTTCCCTCACTCGAGCATGACATGATTCTCGTCAAGACAGTCGCCATTTCGGTCAACCCAGTCGACACCAAAATGATCGGAGCTTATGTCACCCCTGGCTCCATCGCGGGATGCGACTTCGCTGGCGAGGTTGTCGCCACCGGGTCAGCAGTTACGAACCTTTTTATCGGCGACCGAGTATGTGGCGCTGTCATGGGGATGAATCCCAACCACCCTGACGTCGGTGCCTTTGCAAACTACGTTGGGGCAAGGGCCGATCGTGTTCTTCGAATCCCTTCTTCCTTGCCGTACCATGACGGCGCGGCACTTGCAACCAGCTTTATGACAGCGGGCCTGGCACTGTTCAACAGCCTGAAGCTGCCAGGTAGTCCTCTGCACCCGACTGCCAACGCTAAACCTGTGCTTGTGTACGGGGGTTCGACAGCAACGGGAACAGCGGCGCTTCAGCTTTTGCGCTTGGCAGGGTTTACACCCATCGCAACATGTTCCCCTCGAAACTACGAACTGGTCAAGTCATATGGTGCGGAGCAAGTCTTTGATTACCGATCTCCAGATTGCGCAGTCACTATCAGGGAATACACCAACAACGCCCTCGAATACAGCCTCGACTGTATCACGACCGTGGAATCCATGAAGATTTGCTATGCGGCGATTGGGCGGCGAGGAGGGCGGTATACGGCGCTCGATCCATTCCCCGATGTTGTTGCCAACACCAGGAGGGTTGTGAAGGCTGACTGGGTGTTGGGACCTGTGATGCTGGGGAAGGATATTGGATGGCCGGCACCACATGGCAGACCGGCTAATCCTGAATTGAGTGCGTTCGGGGTAGAGTGGGTAAGAACTGTGCAGTCCTTGCTGGAGCAAGGAAAGCTCCGGGCTCATCCAACTGAGGTGCGGCGTGGCGGTCTTGAGGGAGCCTTGGATGGACTTGACAGGATCAAAAATAAGAAGGTCTCTGGTGTCAAATTAGTGTATAGTATGTAAACTAAAGGTTGATAGTATAGGATTGCATCTAACTGAACAGTCTGAATCTTGAGCACCCCCAATTTTACTCCGCAGCATTGCAATGCAATACCTCCCATCTCAGCGCAATCTTCTCTTTAGAGTTCCACCACAAACCGTTTCCGCAAATACTCTCCATACTTGTAGAACAAGACGGGGATCGGCGCAAAGCCAAGGCAAATGAAGCCTAGCAGACTGTTACCCCAACCAAGTCCCAAGTTTCCATACAGAGGTGGAGCCGCAAGAGCCAAAAAGGTCCCAAATATGTTTCGAACAACAGTGTTGGCCGCCAGGGCGGACGCAGCTCCTTGCTGACCGAAAATGTCAACAAAGTAGGTTTGCGCTGGCATGACGATGAAGAACGACCCCAGGCCGATGAAGTAAGAACCCATGATAGGAACTATCCAATGGTTGTGGTTATTGGCAGCCCATCCATACCAGAAAAACCCGATGGGTGTAATTGGCGAGAACCACATCATGAGTGGGAGACGTAATTCAGGCCGAGAGACAGTGCCGCCGCGTGGCTGGTTCATCAACTTGTCGCTGAGGATGGCAAACAGTATTAAGCCGCAGATCATGCCCAGCCCAAGCCCAAGATAGGACAAGCCAGCCACACCAGGTCCAAAACCGTATGTCTCCTCAAAGACGGTTGGGAATGTAGTGAACAGAAGAAAGATAAGGCCAAAGACGAAGGCGCAATATAGCGACAGCAGTAGGACGATCGGCGAAAATATCAACATCTTGGTCGGTCTGATGATGGCACGGACCAGAAGCTGTTGGGGGGTAAGATTCTGCGAGGTCCGGGCCACAAAAGCCTTGCCGGTCACCTTCCTAAGTCTGGCTGCCTTCCTTTCCAGTAAAACATCTTCGTTCGTCTCTCGAAGAACAGGAATGGCGACAAGTGAGAAGACGCCGGCCTAGACCTAGATGTCAGCATATGTCCGGTTGTGGTTATGCCCTAGTATACAAGCAAGCCTTACCAAGATAGTGATCAACCAAAATGTCCAACGCCAGCCGATGGATTGCGTGACGAACCCTCCAACAATGGGCCCAACCACAGGGCCAAGTAGTGGACCCATGCCGTACAAGGCCATGGCCCTTCCGCGTTTGTTCTCTGGAACAAGATCTGCCACGGTACCTCCTCCAACGGTCATGGGAACTGAAGCAGCACATCCGCAGATGAAGCGGAACGTCAAGAACATGGCAATGTTATTGCTCAAGGCACACCCGATGGTGAATGCCACGTAAAAGACATTGGAAATATGATAGAGCGGGAGGCGGCCATACAGTTCTGACAGCGGGGCGAGAAAGAGAGGGCCTAGAGAAAAGCCAAGGACATAGATGGTGACGGTCAACGTCGCTAGGACAGAGTTTGTGACTTGGAATTCTTCGATAAGGGCACCAGCGCCTGGGGCAAACATTGTCGCGGCCAGATTGCTTGGATACCGTCAGCATCATTTTTTATTTTTCTTTTGCAAGGTTTTGTCCGGAGGTCCTTACGAGTAGAGCACAAAAGTGCTGACCAGCACAACATTGACATTCTGCAATCCACTGGACCAGTTTTTGGGATTTGCTGGGTCATCAGGGCCATCCCAGTCAACGACCAGAGGGTCGGGTACTTTCTCATCTGTTTTGGCTTCTTGAACAGCATCGTCTGGTCCGGGTCTGCTGATGCGTTCTGAGGGCGCCATCTCGGTGGTATAATCATGGCTGGGGCGTGCTACTCCGGTATGGGGAACAGACATCTTCCAAAGGTCGAAGTGTGGTCAAGTCAATAAAGAGTTTTGTTTGCAGTGGGAAAGCCTTGGCCTGTTGACACTGTCCAGATAATTAACATGAGCATGAAGACACCCGCCGCCCCTGACGCCGGGAACGAGCAGAGCCCGAAGAGCCCGTAATTTCCATTTTGTTCCGAAGAATGGGTCGGGGGTAGAAGGGCCAGCGGAGGATGCCCGCACGTGTTCGGAGGATGGAATTGTACAGAATGTGAAGCAGCCTGGAAGCTGTTCCTGGACGGGCGATGGCGGATTGGTGCCCAGGGAGTCGGTCCCACGCAGTGGTAACGGGCGCTATCCCTTTGAGGGTTAGAACCTAGATCATCTTGGCATTGCACAGACCGGTTTCGTGCAATAACCCCAACCCTAGATACTTTCAAATTAGGGTCAAAGCTGAGAAAGTGAGGGATCGCAGCTGGCTCGGCGCAGGGGTGGGGCATGGTGGGGGTGGGGTGCCATCTGATCTCACGCGTCCGATTTGTGGTCACAGCAAGACGCGGCAGTCAAGGAATCGGAGGGTCGTGACGGAGCGTCAACTCGCGGACGGTTCTCCTGCGGATGGTCGGATGGTCGGCTGATCGCTCAACGGGCGTAAGCAATGGCTTGGCCGCGGGACTTGGTACGGATGAATCACTCCAGGAACACAAAATACTCGGCATGTCCCGCGCTGTGATGCCAGGCCTTTGTGGCCTTGCACATCCGACCCCTCGACTTCGACATGTCAGACTCCGATACAGCACCAGGGCCTAGGCAGAGCAACGGCAGCACTGCCCCTGCCTCCTCCCCACATGCACATGGCGTCCCAGCGCCTTCGCTGCCGCCGTCCCCGACTTCAACGACACCCCACGATCGCCCCCGTCCTCCACCGAACCGCCGTCGAGACAAGCCTCAGCTGTCCTGCAATAGCTGCAGGCGCCGAAAGTATTGCTCCGATTCGCCATCGTCCATCAACATGGCGTGTCTAGTGTGTTGACGATTCGGCACAGGGCCAGATGCGATCGCCAGCAGCCGTGCAACACCTGCCTCTCTCGTGGCCTGGCGCTCTCTTGTGCTTACAACCCAGAAGCCCCGGCGCCACAAGGCGCCAGTTCGTCGATACTCGGATCCGTGAGGCGCTCGTCCACCGAGAGGCCACGTACGGCTATCCAGGACCGGATCCAAGAACTCGAGCGCCTCGTTGTTACCTTGATGCAGCAGCAGCAGCAGCAACAAGATGTAGCTCGTCTTCTCCAGCCGACGGCGCCGTCCTCGTTCGATTCCCCCGTCTCGCCTCGTCTGACACTTTCGACTGCATACACCCCGCCCTCGAATGCACGCCCACCTCCAGCCCTGCCGCCGTTGCAGGACCCTGCCACAACGCCCTCGGTCGATCTTGGCAGAATCAGTTCGGACGGTATCAGCTATGTTGGGGACGCACACTGGGCCGCAGTTCTTGACAGCATCGCCGAGCTGAAAGAGCATCTGGATGCCGACGATTCCTATACCCTTGTCCCCTCTGACGAAGAGGAATCGGCGAATGCTCGCGCTCCACACCCCCGTCAATCTCGAAACTCCGGGCCCATGCTTCTATATGGCTGTCCAACAAGAGCTTCCCATGACGAGATCTTGGCTTCCATCCCCGCTCGGCCGGTGGTGGATCGACTGATCTCAAAATACTTCAACGCGCTGGACATGGCCCCGGCTCTCCTACACAGCGGCCAGTTTCTCTCCCAGTATGAACGGTTTTGGGAGGATCCTCCGGCCACTCCGATTGTGTGGGTGGGGCTACTATTCACCATGATGTGCCTTGCGACCCAGGCCCAGCACGACCAGACGCATGCTGCAGGCCACGACATGTCCGTGACGGTCAAGTCGTTCCGTCAACGGGCAGTTCAGTGCCTCGTCGTGGGTCGCTATACAAAAGCCGGGCCTTTCGTCTTGGAGGCCCTCATTCTCTACCTTACCGTTGAGCTCTACCTCTGCGAGGACGCGGAGTTTGGAATCTATCTTCTCTTGGGTGTCATTGTTCATCTTGCCATGAGGATGGGGTACCACAGAGATCCGAAGCACTTCTCCGGGTTTTCTCCCTTCGAAGGTGAAATCAGGAGACGTATCTGGGCCACCATTTATCAGGTTGATCTCGGAATCTCGGCCCAGATGGGTCTTCCCAGGATGATCAAGGAGCGCCAGATGGACACAGAGATGCCGCGTAACCTTCTCGATTCGGACTTTGGCGAGTCGGCAGGCGAACTACCACCCTCGCGGCCCGACACAGATGTAACCCCTATGCTGTATGTCTTGGCCAAGAGCCGTCTTGCTTCGGTTGGTGGCGCTATTTGCGACCTGGTCACCGACATCCAACCGTTTCCGTATGAAGAGGTGATGCGGCTTGACCAGAGCCTACAGCAGGCTCGCTTGTCATTACCCCCCACCCTCGCATGGCGCCCGCTGGCACAGTCCATTACATGCTCGGCCCAGGTGATTCTGCAGCGCATATGGCTCGACGTTTACCTATTGCGTTTGCAGATTATACTGCATAAACGACATTGCTTCGCCCGCGCGCGCCGAGAGCAGTCGGAGCCCTATCCCTACTCTGAACAGGCCTGTCTTACTGCGGCCATCAAGATTCTCGAATACCAAGCACTGATTGACGATGAGACCAGATCCTCTGATGGCCAACTCTATCAGGTGCGATGGAAGATGTCTTCCCTCTTCAGCTACCACTTTCTCTTAGCGACCAGTATTCTCTGCTCTTTTATCCGCGGAGGAAGCTCAGATAAACCCACAAGCAAGACGTTAGAGTCGGTTGGCGGGGATGGCAAGATCCGGCAATTATTGGCGCGATCATTGGACGTGTGGCTGCGCTCGAGTGCATCATCGCAGGAAGCTAGAAAGGTCGTGAAGGCCTTGAGACTCATCTTGCGTGGCACAGATGCAAGTTCGACTTCGGCAGCTGGCACTCCCTTTTCCGAAACCCCCTCGACCACACCTGGACTTCCTCCAGTTGGTTTTGACTGGGCTCAAGATCCAACATTGGTGACTGGTTACATCTCCAACATGGGCTTCCCGTTGACAATGCTTAATCCAATAACATCGGACACTGACATGGCCAGCGCGGGGGCTTTTGACATCAGTGGTAACGACTACTACTATTAGCTTTCCCAGAATAATCCCAACAGGATCTCGCTGGCAAATATCACACAGAGGACCAAACCTTCGAACTCCCAATCTTGCTGATAGTCTCCAATTGTGTGTGAGGCCCAACAACAGGGTGGCAATGCAGGAAGCATTGTTTGAGGCACGTCCGTTACACGAATTACGCCTGGGTTTGGATGATTCACTGTGCCCTCGCCCAACTTAGCCGTTGCCGTTTCTCTACTTTTTTTCCAAGTGGGAAGAAGCGGCATGTTTGCGGCCTGGAAGGTTGCGCATGTCCCACTCACAGAGATAGCTTATTTTCACTACTGGTGATCGGCGCTATCTTTCCTTTTATGTAGCATGCCTACCATGGTTCTGCTGGCGATGTAGCACGATGCATTGCTGACAGCCGTGGGGACGTATGGGGCGGTAGCACTCTGAGGTAGTAGTGAGCCGCTTCTTGGGATACCAAGGCAGTCTTACTCTTGATATGGCAGGTCGGTTCAGCTTTTCCCCGACAATATGCAGCTGTCTTGCAATGTCTTGGTATCGGTCGACAAAGGCCGCACAGGCTGAAGGTGCACGGCGTCAAAATCCGAATACACTATAAGAGAAGTCCACAGTTGTACATGTATGTTTGTCAACCCCAGGCCATCGCCCGAGTCCTCCGAGTTGCGTCCGAGTAGTATTCTCTTTCCCAAACACATGGGACCCGTCCATTCCTCGGCAGAAGATGACACCAAACCAAACCCACCAGTCCATCCGTTCATCATGTGACAGATGTCGATCCCAGAAGCTGAAATGCACAATTTCACCTGAGATGGGCAGTGGTGGTAGCACGAGCTCGGAGCGTGAAAGTCACCGTCCGTGCCAGAGGTGCTCCAAAGCCCGGGTGCCTTGCGTCTTTAGCCGCAGGCTCCGGACTGTGAAGGAGCGGTCGAGGTCAGCCACGGGGCCGACATCATGTCCCGTGACCCAACAAGAGGCTCACGCTGCTCCGAAGTCCGCGGCGGAGGACGTTGCTTCCAGCACACAGCATGACAGCCTGCGGCGGGCATATTCTTGGACCAACAGTCCAACCCCATCCTTTCCGGATTTGGCGACACCAGAACCAATTGACCATGGAGATCATGGTCTTGATGACTTGAGCTTCGGATATGGTCCAGACGGGTATTTGTCTGATATGGCCATCTTCTCGGCAGACCTTTCCCTCATCACGCCAGCACCCACATCATCGCCTGGCCCAACAACTGAGACGGATCAGCAAACGACGTTCTGGACTCCACCATTCCCAGTCTTTCTTAATTCCACGGCCGGTGCAGAAAAGCCTCAAATGCTACAACGCCTGCTGAACTTGGTTGTGGAGTTACAGGAAGGCTTTCGGCTTCTGGAGTCGCACTCGTGGCTTCAGGAGGACTCAACCTCGAGCAACTCCCTCGACAGTTATCCAATCGGCACTATTCTACATCTATCAAAAGAATTTGCCAAAATCGTCAAAACGGCACAGGAACAGATCAGTGATTTGGCCGCTCCCTCTCCAAGTGTCGAGTCGGAAGGGTTTCACTTTGCAGTATCGACCAGCCCTGTGTTAGGCAGGGACAGTAGCATATTGAACTCGGATGATCTAAGCACCAGCACGCCACAGGGCGTCCTGGACACTCCCACCCGATTGCTCATCCTGACGTCGTACGTCTCGCTTACCAGGCTCTACACAACTATGCTCGGTCATTTTCAGAAGCATCTGTCCCTTCTCCCTAGCCCCTCGTCCGTGCCGGAAATCGAGATGGATGAGTGGAGAGCTGGGCCTGAAAAGCGATGCCTAAACCTCGGCGAGCTGCCCCCAAGCACGGACGTGGCCCACTGCAGTCGCATCCACACTGCTGTGAGACTGCTGTTGGGGAGCTTGGAAAGGGTAGAGGCTGTCATTGAAGTCCCTGTGGGGTTGAGGAGTACATCAGGATGTAGCAGTACATCGAACAACCCGGCTTGGATGGGATCTGACTGTTGGGAGGGGTTGGAGAAGGGGCGGGCAGTCACGCCGACCGAGTGGGAGAATGAGCTTGATATATGTGGAGTTGGACTTGAGCAGATTGGTACAGGTACAGGGGTTCAAGCAACGGGAAATAAGGCGAACAAAGGGTCATCATTCTTTCCTCTACTGAGGCAGGAGGCGATGATATGTGCCGGTGGATTACAGGAGGGCTTTGCAGAGTTGAGTAGCCGAGCCGCAAGTGTCAAGGAGTTGCTGAGGGAAAAGATGGGTTTGTAGCAGGTGACGGGGCATTCCAGTTCAAGCTATCTAGACACGAGAATCGAGACACGCACATACCACGTACAAGTACTGAAATGTATGTACAATGCATCAACCATGACGGATCACTCACTGTTGACCAGCTGTAACCTCGGATGCATCTGCCAATCGGACGGTCCGATTTCTAGGTAGGTAGCAAGATCAGCTGTTCAGGAAGGGACGAAAAGCAGACCTGGCATCTGGAAGCGGAAGGACGGGAGCGAGTGCGCAACGGCTGAGGGGTATCGTAACCCTACAGTCATCGCCCACTTTCCCGACGATACCGGACTCAACTCTTCCACGACAGCCAACACGCTCGGCAACCACCACCAAAATCTTCACCATTCTCGGGGACCTCTAGGGCACGATAGAAGTAGCCGTTGAGTGGTGACATCAAGCACGAGAGACACCTGTAATTTGCGCTAATAATCTAACATCAAAGGCCCCTTCTAATCGCCCTGCTTTGTCTGCTGCTGCTGCAGAGCGCCCAACTTCATCAACTCTGTCAATTTGTCCATATCAGGCACGGTACACTGCCCACCGAGCCCTCTCCCCTCGAACCCTTCGGTCTGCCCTTGCTCGCTGACTAATCCGCCGACCAGTCGTTCCAAGAATCCCGAATTCCCTGTCCCCAACTGAGGTGGCCCAGTAGGGTAGTTCCACCATGGCTTAAAGTGCCCAACCTCGAACTGCCAGTGGCGCTTCTCGCTCGGGTCAACAAAGTCTACCAGGAACCCCGTGTTGGTCATATCTGGAAACGTCCCCCTTACGGCAGCTTCCTTTCCTGCACTGCCGCCGTCGAACAAGGGGCGAAAGAGGACAAATGGCTGGATGAAGGACACATGCTCGCGACCAGTAACATTAAGCACCAGCTGATTATCCCTGAAGAGAAGGGCATTGACTCGGTATGGGAGGGCACGATCAAGGCGAGAGGTGATATGCATGAGGCGAATGGTATACGGTCCCACTTCCGCAGCGAGATAATAGTTCAAGTCCATGAGTACCGGCCAGGGGAGTGAAGACCAGTTGCGTTGGTGGGCACCGGAACCGTTGGTGAAGCTGAGTGAGGAACCACAGGAGAAAGTGAGGTCGACGGCTGCTGACGCCAGCGGAATCGACCGGACAAGGTAAACACCAGGTGTGAATGAGGCGGATTTCTCATCGGGAAGATTGGGAGGTTGGTACTTGTCCGAGGTTGCCAAGTCCAAGGTCCCTTGAACAGTCGCCAGTTTGAAGGAAAGACACGCGCTGGTCGCGTCGTTCCTGATCTTGAAGCTAGCTTCCTGGGCTGGGGTTTCACCATCAGGCGAGGCAGGGCTGCACCAGGTTCCCGTCACTGACGATGAATCGCTTGCCACAGTGGATTCGAGAAGAGGATTGTCAGAGCCAACTGTGGTGCCATCGGGAAGTAGTGCATGGACTTGGGCCCGGAATCCTTCTTTGGTCATGGCATCTCGCCAGAAAGAGATGGTAACTGCGCTATCACCTGAAGGCGACAGGGCATCGAAGTACCAGACTTCCCATGTGGCTTTGCCGATGTTATCAGGGAGCTTCGTGAAGCTATTGGGGCTTCCAGGGATGAAAGGGTCGAGAGCTACCTGCGCATCAGTGATGGCGGCAGGGAAATGCAATTTTGAGACGCGTTGTTCGGACGACATAGCGGGCGCAAGAATCGATTGTGTGGTAAGTTGAAAGAGAGGCAGTATTGACGGTACTTGCAGGATGTAGTCTCGAAATGTCACCAAGGCGACGGCTGTCGAAATAAGAAAACGGTTGTTAGGTAGTGAGACTCGGGATCCTAGGGGTCGGAAATTTTCGGGCCGTGGCCGTTTTGTGAGAGGTAGGTATGCTACGCGGTACGGGCCATCGGGGTTGTTCGGCCACACCAGATTCTCGGCCGTCAAGTCTGCAGGGACCGACATTTTGCGCCGTCTGGTGGCTCTCCATGTGGTGTCTGATAAGAGAGCAGTAGCTGAGTGAAGCAAGGTAAGGTATGTACATAAGACATGTTCGTTGACCTCTCAGCCTTCCCAGCCAGAAAACAACACAGCGACATCATCAGCACGCCAAGTTAACTGTTCTTTGTTGGCATTTCAGCCCAGTCACCTTTTCGGCAGCCTATTTGCAACGATGACACCTCGACCTGAGCCCATTGCCCTCATTGGCAGCGGCTGCCGTTTCCCTGGTGGTTGCAACACTCCTTCCAAACTCTGGGAGCTCTTGCGCGAGCCTCGTGATCTTCTTCAAAAGGTCCCAAAGACACGGTTTGATATTGACGCATTTTACCACCCTGATGCCACCCACCATGGAACTACTGATGTTAAGTATTCTTACTTCTTGGACGAGGACCCGGCAGAATTCGATGCCCAGTTGTTTGGCATCCAGCCCATGGAGAGCGACTCTATTGATCCTCAGCAACGCTTGCTGCTCGAAACAGTCTATGACTCCCTGGAATCAGCCGGTCTTCCGATGGAGACCCTGCGGGGCTCGTCGACGGCCGTTTACGTCGGCATGATGTGTGATGATTGGTCCGGAATCTTGACCAAAGACTGGGACAGTTTTCCAACCTACACGGCCACCGGCATGGCCCGCAGCATCATCTCGAACCGCATTTCCTACGTTTTTGACTGGCACGGGCCTTCCATGACCATCGATACAGCCTGCTCTTCCAGCCTTGTGGCTGTCCACGAGGCAGTTCGCACACTCCGTAGTGGAGAGTCGAAGGTGGCCGTGGCCGCTGGTGCAAATCTCATTCTAAGTCCAGGCAGGTCAAGTCAATCTTTGTGTTGAGGAACTTGCGTAGTGCTAACAACAAACAGGAATGTACATTGCTGAAAGCAAATTGCGCATGCTTTCTCGCACTGGCAGGTCTCGCATGTGGGACGCCCAGGCTGACGGGTATGCCCGGGGAGAGGGCATTGCTGCTGTTGTGCTCAAGACCCTCAGTCAAGCCATTGCAGACGGTGACCATATATCCTGCATAATTCGCGAAACTGGAGTGAATCAGGACGGTAAGACCTCGGGGCTTACAATGCCAAGCAACCTGGCTCAGACAGCTCTCATTCGAGACACCTACGCCAGAGCTGGTCTTGACCTTGCCAATCCGAATGATCGCCCACAGTTCTTCCATGCACATGGAACTGGAACAAAGGCCGGTGACCCCCAAGAGGCCGAGGCAATCTCAAAGGCGTTCTTCCAGGAAGAAGCTGGAGAGGCAATCACAGATGGCAAACTCTACGTCGGCTCCATCAAAACGATCATCGGTCATACAGAGGGGACGGCGGGTCTCGCCAGCTTGATCGGGTCTTCTCTGGCCATTCAGCATAGTGTTATCCCGCCGAACATGCACTTCAACACACTGAACCCTGATTTGTTGCCCTTTTACAATCATCTGGAAGTTCCAACAACAGCAAAGCAATGGCCTGCTTTGGAACCTGGCCAAGCACGGCGAGCAAGCATTAATAGCTTCGGTATGACCGTTCCAGAACTTGACTGACGCTCGTGGTGTATACTTACGTTTGACCAGGATTTGGTGGCACGAACGCTCATGCTATCATCGAGAACTATGTGCCAGCGACCGAGACTTCCATGACCAGCGTGGATGGGAAGCTTTACACGCCGCTGACTTTCTCAGCAAACTCGGAAAAGTCACTTGCTGCTACGTTGACCAATTACCTTGACCTGTTGACCATCAACCCTGATCTCAGCTTGCGCGATCTAGCATGGACACTGCAACACCGGAGGTCTACATTGTCTTACCGCAAGGCTATCAGTGGTTTGGGCCTGCAAGCCATCCGTACAAAGCTCGCAGCCGCATTGAACGAAGACAAGCAATTGAGTGGTCGCTCTGATAAGGTGTCAAACCCCCGTATTCTCGGTGTTTTCACTGGTCAGGGTGCACAGTGGCCTCGGATGGGCGCCGAGCTCCTGCAACGATCTACCTTTGTGCAGGATCGTGTTGCCGAGCTGGATGGCTTTCTGTCTTCGCTTGCCGAGCCAGACCGCCCGACATGGTCGATCAAGAATGAACTGCTGGCCCCCGCAGCTTCTTCCCGTATCTCGGAAGCAGCAATCTCGCAACCACTTTGCACCGTGGTGCAGATCATTCTCGTCGACTTGCTCAAGGCTGCTGGTGTTGAATTTCAAGCTGTTGTTGGACACTCCTCTGGTGAATTTGTCCTCTTGCTGATAATTCTTTTTTAACTGGGTGACTAATATTCTCAACAGGTGAAATCGCTGCCGCATACTCGGCAGGTTTGCTGACGGCGAAAGACGCAATACGAGTAGCATACTATCGTGGAGTCCATGCCAAGCTTGCGTCCTCTCCCAACAATGGCGTCAAGGGGGCCATGATGGCTGTTGGCACGTCCCCCGAAGATGCAACTAGCTTTTGCGAACTTGATGGGTTCCAGGGCCGTATTCAAGTAGCGGCTCTCAACTCTTCCTCCAGCATCACCCTGTCCGGGGACGAAGAAGCCATCGAAGAAGCAGTCGAGATCTTCAAGGATGAGCAAAAGTTTGCCCGCCGGCTGAAGGTGGATACCGCCTACCATTCCTCCCATATGCTCAGCTGCTCCCAGCCTTATCTCGAATCCATGCATCAGTGTGGTGTTGAGTCTTTGCATGGCAATGAGACCAAATGGTTCTCTAGCGTCATCGACGGCGCCATCATGTCTCCGGATTCGTTGTCCGAGCGATACTGGGTTGACAATATGACAAACCCCGTCCTGTTCTCATCGGCCATCACAAATGCGGCGACAGTAGCAGGCCCTTTCGATCTAGTTGTCGAAGTAGGTCCTCATCCGGCCTTGGAGGGCCCCGCCCTGGACAATCTGTCCGAAGTTGGCGTCAACGCTCCTTACACGGGCGTTCTGTCCCGAAACCGGAATGATGCTGAAGAGCTGTCGTCGGCACTTGGTGTTATCTGGACGGCTCTCGGATCAGGTTCGGTCAACTTTGACAAATTCGAGCGTCTGGTGACTGGTTCCAATGAGCCAAGACGATTGTTGACCAGCTTGCCTGGATACTCATTTGATCATCAACGAAAGTTTTGGACCGAATCACGGGTGTCTGGGGCATACAGGCAAGCTCGCTCCCCACCCCATCCCATCCTTGGAAGCATCAGTATCGAGGGAACGAGTTCGACCGAGACTGTCTGGCGCAACCTTCTTCGAGTCAAAGAAATCCCATGGCTTCAAGGGCACAAGTTACAGGGTCAGGTTGTCTACCCTGCCACTGGATACGTCGCCATGGCGGTTGAAGCCCTGAACATCATTGCCAAGGAGCGGGGGGCCAATGTTTCCCTCTACAAGGTAGCCGACATCGCCATCAACCGAGCAATTGCTTTCAATGACGATAACTCGAGCGTCGAGTCACTATTCCGGGTGAGAGTGATTAGTTCGGATGACCATCACATTGCGGCAGAGTTTGTATGCGAGTCATGCCCGGCAGGGGAAAGCTCCATGGCAGTGAATGCTCAGGGAAGAGTGGAACTGAGTCTTGGGGACGCCTCCTTTGACACGCTTCCGGAGCCGAAGCAATCGACTTTGTTTAGTCTGGTTGATGTGGAGGTCGACCGGTTTTACCACGCCCTCCGCAAAGTCGGCTATGAGTACTCGCACCCGTTTCAAGGCATCTCCAACATTAGGAGGAAGATCGACTTTGCTGTTGGTCAAATTCAGGATCAATCCGGCTCCGCATGGGAGGATCAGCTCATCGTTCACCCTGGGATGCTTGACACGGCCTTGCAGACAATCTTTGCGGCATTCTGCTCTCCAGGAGATGAGAGGCTGTGGTCCCTTCATGTGCCGGTCAAAGTCGAGGCATTTGTTATTAATCCAGCCTTCTCAGCCGCGGGGACTCGCAAGCATAGCGTGCTTCCTTACCAGGCTTCTATTAGGGATCATCAAGTGGCTTCTGGTATCGTGGCAGATGCAGAACTACGCTCAGATGATGATCATCACACTTTTGTCCGCATTGAAGGAGTGAGCTTGGCACCCTTCTCACCAGCTCAGCCTGAAAACGATTCCGTTCTCTTCTCCAGTTTCAAGTATCAGCTCGCTGGTCCAAGTGGCGTCCTTGCCGCCATGGGGGAGCGACCTAGTGACTATGAGATTCAGATGGCAAAGGATTTGGAGAGAGTCTCATACTTTTATCTCCGTCGCCTGTCCGAAATGATCCCCCCCAATGATAGGGAGCATACGCTCCTCCACTACAGGCGATTGCTCAACTGGGCTGACCACGTAGTGGGGCTTGTTGATCGAGGGGAACATCCGTTCGTCACCAACGAGTGTCGCAAGGACAATCACAACGAGATTGTCAAAATCATCGACAAATACCGCGAGCGTGTCGACGTCCGGCTGATTGAATCAGTCGGTGAAAACTTACCACAGGTGATTTTGGATGGGTCCAATGTTTTGGAACACATGACCAAGGATGGAATTCTCAGCCGGTTTTATGAGGATGGCCTCGGTCTTGCTGCTTCTAATCGCTGGATCTCGCGGATGGTGAAGCAAATCTGCCATCGATATCCCCACATGAATATTTTGGAAATTGGTACGTTGCTCCATTACCTATTGACTTCAAGTGCATCCAAAACATGGCTGACAAGTGCTGAAGGAGCGGGTACTGGCGGCTCTACCAGAATAATCCTACCGGCCATTGGGTCAGCATTCTCCACGTACACATATACGGACATTTCTAGTGCCTTCTTTGAGGCAGCCGAGGAGCGCTTCAAGGAATATGCTGACAGGATGGTGTTCAAGACCTTTGACATGGAGAGAGACCCCACCGACCAAGGCTTTGTTGCTGGTTCCTACGATTTGATCATTGCCTCAAACGTGCTTCATGCCACCGACAAGCTGACAGAGATGATGACCAATGTGCGCACGCTCCTTAAGCCTGGAGGCTACCTGGTTAATCTCGAAGTTGTCAACAATGACCCCCTTCGAAACGGGCTGCCAATGGGGGGCTTACCGGGATGGTGGATTGGTGCCGAGAGTGGAAGGCCGTGGGGTCCAACCCTTACGCTCTCGCAGTGGGATGACCTTGTTTCAGCCTGCGGCTTTGCTGGTATCGAAACGGCCACGCCCGACTATGATGAGCTGCATCCATTCTCCGTTTGGGCAGCCATGGCAGCCGATGACCGCATCAGCATTCTTCGGGAGCCACTTGCTTTGCTCCCAGATGCAAGCGCCGAGGAGAGACCACAGCTTACCATCGTTGGCGGCAAGTCACTTCGCACTTTTGGGCTAGTTGAGCAGCTCACCACTATTTTGTCCAAGAAGTTCTCACGGGTTCAACGCGTACCCTCGATTGAAGCTTTGCTCGCCAATCCCATCCCTACCGGCAGTACCGTTCTTGGTCTTACTGAACTAGATGAGCCACTCTTGCGCAAAGTGACTGAAGGGAAGCTCGAAGGTCTCAAGGCAATGTGGGGTCTTGCCAGAAACATCCTCTGGGTCACTCGTGGATCCAGGGCGGAGGAGCCCCATTCTTTCATGATGGTCGGTATTGGTCGCGCGATGCGCTTCGAATACCCCAACATCAACCTGCAAACACTCGACGTTGACACAATAGACTCGACAACAATCACCACCATTGCCGAGACCCTACTCAGGCTGCAGCTCCTCGACACCTGGCAGAGAGAGAAGCCGTTGACGGATCTCATGTGGTCTTCCGAACCGGAGATCGTCATTGAAAATGGCAAGACTCTTATTCCAAGACTCTATCCAAACCAAAAGCAGAACCAGCGGCACAATTCCAGAAGACGCCCGATTTGGGATAATGTTGATCCACAGCAAAGCGTTGTCCGGCTGGCCGTTGGAAGCAGCGGGAACTCCACTGAGCTCCAACGCATCTCACCTCTACGTGTTGAGAGAGACGCACCCCATGGGTGCCTTCTACTTCGCATTTCGCAGTCACTGTTTCAGACCGTTTCGGTGGGCACAGCAGGCCACCTCATGCTCTTTGTTGGCGTCGAGGAGACAACTGACTCGGCCTATCTTGCTCTTTCCGATTCGGCCGAGTCACCTGCACGAGTTCCGGTCGACTGTGCTATCCTTCTTCCAAGCCAGTCTAGAGACTTTGCTTTGATGGCTCTACAGTCCACTGCCGCCTACCTTGTTGCCAATAAGGTCCTCGGCTTGTTGCCCCGCGATTCCAGGGTGCTAATCCACGAGGCTGACCAGTCGATCCGCGAGACCATTCTTGGCGGTGCCAAGAGAATTGGCGTGAAGCCCCTGTTCACCACCTCGGATCCATCTCGGAAAACAGAGGCAAACTTCATTCATCCTAACGTTGCGTTGGGTGAGCTCAGGCAGCAGATCTCAGGATCAACATCGTTGGCAGCATTTGTTGACTTTTCCTGTGGTGATGGACCATCTTCCAGAACGGCCCGGCTCATCCGTGACATTCTTCCAACCCACTGTCAGATATTTCCTGGCATCACTTTCTTTGGAAATGAGGTTGTAGCGCGTCCGGGCTCAACGACGGCTAGTGCTGGTGATATTCTACGGGCCGCGTGGAGCGAAGCAAATTCAGCAAGCGGCATTTGCGTGGATGCAAAGGACCCCGTTCTTTTGAGCTCTCTTTCCGATCATTCAACTTTCAACCATCGGTTGGAAGTTCTCGACTGGAAAGTGCCCTTAGCTCCCGCACGCGTTCTTGCCGTTGACAACGACACCATCTTCCACCCATACAAAACCTACCTCATGGTCGGCCTCTCTGGTGAGGTTGGGCAATCTCTCTGTGCGTGGATGGCAAGACATGGAGCGAAATACATTGTTCTCACCAGCCGCAAGCCAAAGGTGGACCCAGAGTTCATCCAGCATCTGGAGGGCTACGGTGCAACGGTCCGCACAATGTCGCTCGACATCACAAGCCGAGATTCGTTGCAGAGATGCTATGACGAGATCTCTCGTACATTACCGCCAATTGGAGGTGTTGCAAACGGTGCCATGGTTCTCCAGGACATTCTGTTCCAAAAGATGGATCTAGAAGCGTTGACAAAGGTGCTTCGTCCAAAGGTCGAAGGCAGCAAGCTGCTCGACGAGTTCTTTTACGATTCGCCGTTAGACTTCTTCATCATGTTCTCCTCCATCACCGCTGTTGTTGGCAACAGTGGACAAAGCAACTACATTGCTGCCAACATGTTCATGACAGCCCTGGCTTTCCAAAGGCGGAAGCGTGGGGTCCCCGGGTCCGTGATGGACATCAGCTCCTTGGTTGGCATTGGCTACGTGGAGCGTTCCGACAATTTTGACGCCGAGTACTTTGCAAACATCGGTTATACCAACATTTCGGAACAGGACTTGCACCAGATGTTTGCCGAAGCCATTCTTGTCGGCCGACCGGACTCAACCGAGAGCGCTGAAATTGTGACGGGCTTTGCACCGGCTTACGCTGACAAGGAAATCAAGGCACAATACCGCAGTGATCTCAAGTTCTGCCACTTTATCCTTGAACGCCCAGGTGCCCAAGGAAGCTACGCTGGCAATAGCTCAGCTGTGCCCGTCCGCATTCAGTTGGAGGGTGTCAAGGGTAAGGATGAGGCATTCAACATCATCAAGAGTAAGTGCTGGCTTTTCCACTTGCCATGCTTTCGGACTAACATTGTGCCTAGCATCCTTTGAGACGAGGTTGAGAAAGATCCTTCAGATTCCCGAAGGCGAACCTGTCAACGACAGGGTTGCTTTGGTTGAGCAAGGTGTCGACTCCCTGGTGGCTGTCGAAGTGAGGTCCTGGTTCTTGAAGGAACTTGATATCGACATGCCAGTGCTCAAGGTTCTCGGAGGAAATTCCATCGTTGACCTACTTAACGATGCCATCGAAAGAATACCCCCCTCTATCCTCAATCTTGACGCTGTGACCCCGGAAGTTATGGTCTCACGGCCCAAATTGCCCAACTCAAAACCTTCCGAGCTGTCGATCCACACGATCAAGAGCACGAAGAGCCACGGCGCAACAGAAAGTGGCAGCGGAAGCGGCCAGACCACTCCGCCATCAAGCATCTCGGAAGAGTCGGTGCCGGTCAGCAGTGCTCCAGAGTCACCTAAAGAGAAGACTACTTTCAAGGATGTGAGTTGGCGGGACACCATCATCCAATCCTCATCGGAGGTTACTGAGACAATGTCGTTTGGCCAAACTAGGTTCTGGTTCCTCCATCACGCACTGCGAGACAAGACAGCATTCAACATGGCCTTCTCGGTGCGCCTCGAAGGCTCTATTAGCGTGTCGGCTCTAGAGCAAGCTGTAGAAGCTGTGGCGAGGCGACATGAGGCTCTGCGCACTCGTTACTTTTGGTCGGGCGACAATCTCGAGACTCCGACGCAGGGTATCTTATCATCTCCGTTGATGAGGTTGGAAGCAAGGCGGGTGTCGGATGAATCGCAAGTTAAAGAGGTGTTGGACGCAATTCAGTCCAAAACCTGGAATTTGAACGATTGGGAGTCGATGAAGATGGTTCTCCTTTCTCTGAATGAATCCACCCATTGGTTCATTGTTGCCGCGCATCACATTTCTTTGGATGGAATCAGTTTTCAGATTTTCTTTGCCGACCTGGAAAAGGTATACAAGGGCTTGCGGCTTCCACCTCTCCCGGCTGAATCGCAGTACCGATCTTTTGCTGTGCAACAACGCCGGGATTACCAGGCTGGACGAATGATGGGTGACATCGAGTATTACCGGAAGCTCATTCCTGATTCCGCAGCGGAGCCGATACCCCTGTTCTCCTTCTCCAAGCTGCGGGCCAGGAGGACGTTGGATCAGTATGGGTGAGTGACGGACAAGCTCTAGAGTTTCTGGGCCTGGATGGCTGACATTTGATTGCGCAGGGAACACCGAGCAGACATTCGCCTACAGCCTAACGTTACGAGCAAGATCAAGCAGCTGGCGCGGAAGAACCACTCCACCTCCTTCCATGTCTACTTGGCTGCATTGCAGACGCTGTTATTCCGTCTGCTCCCCGACACTGACAGTCTATTCATCGGCATTGCAGATGCCAACCGAATGGACAAGAGGTTCATGCAAAGCATTGGGTTCTTCCTCAATCTGCTTCCGGTCCGTTTCGATAGACCGATAGCGGGCTCTGGCTTTGGCCAAGCCGTGAAGGAAGCACGCAACAAGAGCTTCGCGGCCCTAGAGCACTCGGCGCTTCCCTTTGACGTCCTTCTTAACGAACTCAACATCACCAGGCCCGCCGATGCGACGCCCATATTCCAAGTGCTGATGGATTACCGACAGGGCGTGCAGGAAAGGACGACGTTCGCGGGCTGCAAGGCCGAGGGCGAGAGCAACTGGCACATTGCCAAGAGTGGTTATGATGTAGCACTCGACGTTATCGAGAATCCTGCGGGCGACTCTCTGTTGACTTTG
This sequence comes from Triangularia verruculosa, assembly GCA_033296885.1. NCBI lineage: Eukaryota > Fungi > Ascomycota > Sordariomycetes > Sordariales > Podosporaceae > Triangularia > Triangularia verruculosa. The sequence continues at coordinate 154,109 of MU863910.1, read as the reverse complement.
AAGCTACAGCAAGGCCTATACTCGCCAGAGCAGACCGAACTTTTGTTGAAAACATATGTGCATCTTTTGGAAGGCTTCACGGGCGGGTCTTCTCTTGATGTGGCGGTTGATGGGCTTCCATTGTGGCCAGAGGCAGAAATCACCAAGGCGATTGAGTCTGGCTTTGGTAAGTTATTCCGGCTGCTAACCGTCAGGGAAATTGCTAAGTCCTCCGCAGGCAAGTCGATGCTCCAAGAATGGCCCGAAACCGTCTCCCATCGCATAGACGCCATCGCCAGGGAGAACCCGCACAAGCCAGCCATCAAGGATGGGAGGGGTCATGCTCTCTCTTACCATCAACTGGAACGACGTGTTCAAGTCTTATCCAATAAGCTCTTGGCACAAGGAGAGTGCCACGGCAAGATCATCGGTGTTTTCCAGGAACCGGCTGCAGACTGGATTTCCTCGCTTCTTGCTATATTCCGTGTTGGTGCCACATACCTCCCGCTTGATACCAGACAATCGACCCCGCGCCTGGCCAGCATCATTGAGCAGACGCAGCCGGTTATTATTTTGCATGACTTGACAACGGCAGAGAAGACGAAATTGCTTGCCAGTAATACCAAGACTCGGTTCATCGACATCTCCGGCGTGTCCGAGTTTCGATCTTTGGCAACCCCAAGCGCTGTACCCAATGCTGCCAAGGCTTCATCACCGGCCGTCGTTCTGTTCACTTCAGGTTCGACAGGAACGCCCAAAGGCATTGTCATTCGACACTCCAGCTTGCGTGCGCAGAGTGAGAGTTTCTCACGGACCTACAACCTCCCAAAGATTGCCACCAAGGTCCTCCAACAGACTGCTTACACCTTTGATCTCGCACTGGAACAGATTTTGACGGCTCTGTGCAATGGAGGGTGTCTCTATGTCGTGCCAGCAGAGCACCGGGGAGATCCTCTTGAAACAACAAGGCTGATGGCAACGGAAGCGATCGACTACACTGCTGCCACTCCGTCGGAGTATGACATGTGGTTCCAGTTTGCCTCTGAAAATCTCCGCCGTTGCTCGTCATGGAGCACCGCTCTGGCTGGAGGCGAAGCAATGTCTGGGGCTCTGGTGCAACAGTTCCGTCTTCTCGATCTTCCTGGATTGCGACTTCACAACAACTATGGACCTGCTGAGACGACGATTGCGTTCACCAAAGGAGAGGTTGCGTACAAGAAGGTGGAGCTTCATGAATCTGTGCCAACAGGATTCGTGCTTCCCAACTTCTCGGTGTACATACTTGACAAGAGCGGAGCGCCGGTCCCCATTGGTGTGCCGGGTGAGATTTCCATTGGCGGTGCTGGTGTTGCTGCTGGATACTTTGGTCTGGATGAGCTTACGCGGGATCGGTTCGTGCCTGACCTGTTCGCCAAGCGAAACAGTCATTTTATGTCCCATGGCTGGACCACCATGTATCTCACAGGAGATCGTGGAAGACTTCGGGAAGATGGCGCGGTGTACTGTGACGGACGAATCGACGGCGACACGCAAGTTAAACTGCGCGGCATCCGAATGGAGCTCGGAGACATTGAAAGTGTCATCGTGCAAGCCTCCAACGGGGCTTTGACACATGCGGTTGTCACTCTGAGAAAGGACACAGAGTCCAGTTTGGATTTCCTCGCCGCTCATGTCGTCTTCTCCCCACGCGCACATTCGGAACCAGAGCCCCAGAAGTTCTTGGCCAAGTTGATTGCCTCGCTTCCGCTTCCAAGCTACATGATCCCGTCCGTCATGGTCCCTTTGGACAGTCTCCCAGTGACCAGCCACTTCAAGACGGACAGAAAAGCTATTGCGGCGCTTGAGCTTCCAGGTTCGGTGACCTCCAGTTCTAATCCGCCCCGACTAGAAGATTTGAAACCAACTGAAGCAGCACTGGTGAATCTGTGGAAGGAGGTTGTGCCAGGATCGGCCACTGCCAGAGGAATCGACGCCAACACTGATTTTTTCCATGTCGGTGGTACTTCGATGCTCCTTGTCAAACTTCAGTCTTTGATCAAAAGAGAGTTCCGCGTTGCTCCCCGTCTGGTCGATTTAATGGGGTCGAGTGCGGTGAAGACCATGGCTTTGGTTGTCGAGGCGGCAATTGCAGGAGGCCAGATCGACTGGATAGAGGAGACGGCGATACCAACGGCGTGGACGACAGCAGTTGGGTCTAAATCCGAGGTTCGAAAAGGCTCCAGATTGAGGGTGTTAGTTACTGGCGCTACTGGATATCTGGGACGACGTGTGGTCCAAGAGCTGATTGCTTTAGATACTGTTGAAGAGATCTACTGCTTGATCCGCGATGGAAAGGAGTCGGCACGCTTTGATGTTTTGCCATCATCCACCAAGGTCTCTGTCGTCGCATGCGATTTCTCGCAGCAAGGACTTGACATCAGCGTCGACGAAATCTCGCGGCTATCGAACAAGACAGATGTCATTGTACATTGCGCGGCGAATCGGAACTTTTGGGATGACTATGAGGTCCTTCGGTCTGTCAACCTCGAAGCTGTCAAGGAACTGGTCCGGCTAGCCCTTCCTCGTCTCATTCCAGTACACTTCCTGTCTTCAGGACGAGTGGCTGTCTACAAGGATCGCACGCCTCCTGTCAATGGCAGCGATGGCTATGTCGCCAGCAAGTGGGCCGCGGAGCAATTTCTTGGGAAGGTTGCGGCCCTGACAGGATTACCTGTCACGATACATCGTCCAACCAGAGTTCCTGATGCTGCCGCAATCTCATCCGCGCAATTCAGAACTCAAGCTCAGGAGGTCGTGAAGGAGCTGACCGGGTTGGTGAGAAACATGAAAGTGGCCCCCGACTTTAGGGGAGTGAGCGGTACAGTGGACATTTTGCCCGCTCACAAGATTGTTGGCAATGTTGTTGCTGCTGTCGTGCTATCACGCTCTCATGATAAGCCCGTGGTTGTTGTGGAACATGCCGCCAAGATACGCGCCGACTTTGACGCGTTCGCACAAGAGGTCGAGCGCGATGAGGAGTTGAAGGAACTGGAGCGGATGCCGGCGCTGCACTGGATGGGCCAGGCAAAGGAAAATGGGTTTGGGCAATTCTTGGCGTCTCATCGGTTGGTGGTCAGTTCTGAGGCTGGTGAGATGGTTTCCGAGAGGTGATTTGTTTTGTTGATGGCGGCTTGGCGTTTTTGGTGACTTGGTGTTGGTGGTCTGGGAAATGTGATCTTTTATGAAGGTTATGAGAACTGTTATGCAATGTCATAAGTCTTATGCTGCGCCCGGATTTTGTTATGCGGGGTTGTGAAGAATATGTGGGTCCCCTCCGGGCTAGCCAAACATTTCATAGCAATTTAGCTGACGTTGGTTTGGTGCAGTGGTGAATAAGCCAAAAGCCAATTGTAACGAGGCAAAACTGGATCTCAAGAGCTGTCAGGTTCCATCTTAAGGGGAGGCAGAAGATTTAGCCCCTCGGAGACGACCGCGCAAGGCAACGTGCAGAAGAAAACTATACCCTGCAGACGCATGAATGAGGATGAATCCAAAGAGATTCCAGACATATCAGTGCAGCAGCTGTCCCGATCTCATTGAGCCGATAAGATGTCTGCTGATTGGCTCAAGGGGCCTATTCCCAATTATGAACCATCTCTTGCCTCAACGGTTGAAAGGAGAGAGTTATTATCGCTATGTAGTTGAGACCGGGGATCATGGTCCCTAAATGCAAGATACTCATCTGACCCTTGCTTGAGAACGACTCTTTTCGAAGATCCAATCAGAATTTCAAACGTGATTAGGATCCAATTCCGTCAGAGTTTCATTTAGACCTCTGGATTCTTTGTTGTTTTTCCCAAATCGGGGAACAAGCTTGGCTGGACCACAACAGCTTGAGAACAATGAGCTTGAGCTTGATGTCAATGAAATATAGGTATTTATGATACCCATATCCAATTCTTAACCCCCATACTTTTGCACTGATTTCAAAACGCGAAAGTGTGATGATACTCCATTGACCCTTCATCATGAGATTCATACGATCTTTCTTGTCACTTGCCCTGGCCGGCATACCCTACGCAGCAGCTCAGATACCCCAGCCAACCTTCAACACCACCACCTGGACAAAACCGTACCAGTCCCTGCTCCAATGCCTCTCGAACTCCACCTCCCCGTTCATCATCCTGACCGACCCCCAGTGGCCCACCTACGCGACGACGTTTAACGAGCGCCTCCAGTACATTCCGGCTGCCATATCTATCCCCAACAGCACCGAGCAGGTTACCGCGGCGGTCAACTGCGCGAGTAGATACGGCATTCCTGTGCAGGCCAAGTCGGGCGGGCACTCATATGCGTCATACAGCACCGGTGGTCGCAACGGCATCTTGATGATCGATCTCGAAAACTTCAACTCTATCTCTTTGAACAACAGAACCGGTGTAGCCGCCGTCGGAGGAGGCGTGAGGTTGGGAGACCTAGCCCAAGGAATCTGGGACCAGGGACGGCGGGCGTTGGGGCATGGGACTTGTCCTGGGGTGGGGATTGGCGGGCATTTCACACACGGCGGGTATGGGTACTCATCGCGAGCGTTTGGATTAGCGTTGGAGCAGATCACCGGGTTGGATGTGGTGCTAGCGAACGGAAGTTTTGTAAAGGTTGATAATGAGACGTTGGTGGACGTTTATTATGTGAGTGTTGGCCCCCTTTTTTTACCCCCGAGCGCGGATAGGGGCGGAATTCTCCACTTCAACCCCCTGTTTTGGTGAGGGTGATGGACCCTAACACTCTTTCGATAAACACATGTGGCGGTGTCTGGGGGTGGACTGACATGGCCGTTGATACCTTAGGCACTACGAGGGGCGGCGGACTCGTTTGGTATTGTCACAACCTTTTACCTCCAAACCTGGGTGGCGCCGGAAGTCGTCATCAACTTCTCGTACTCCTTCCCCCAAGCTCTTGCGTCGGTCGAAAACGCAACTGCAGCATTCATGGGGGTTCAGAACTTCTCGTTGAGCTCTCCTGTCGTCGACCGCAACCTCGGCCTCGGTGTAACAATAGGTGGGAACGCAACTTCGTACCTCGTCCATGGGACCTATTTTGGCTCAATCGAGACCTTCAACAAGACGATTGCACCCGCTTTGCTAGAGGCAATCCCTTTTGCGCCTGCACTTAACGAGAGCTCTGTTGAACCTACTGACTGGATCACATCTCTGACGATGCTTGGTGGTGAAGGAAACTTGACGGTGCCGCTGCATGGGTTTGTGCAGCAGGATAACTTTTATGCGAAGTCGGTGACGGCAAATGTTTCGTTCACAGAGGAGCCGATACGCAAGTTTTTCCAATATGCATACAGTTTTGGACGTGGGGAAAATGCACCAGTGTCGTGGTTTAGTATCATCAATTTATACGGTGGACCAGATAGCCAAATTGGAGCCGAGGGCCGGAATGAGAGCTGGGCGGCGTATGCTGGGTTTGATGATTTGTGGGTGGTGCAGAACTGTAAGTTTCCCAGCGTTTTTCCTGTCCCTCGTCTTCAATATACCCTCGGTGATGTTAGCCTACTAATCCCGTCACGCAGATGGCAACGTGCCCCTCAATCAGATCTTTCCCCAGCGTGGTATTCAGTTCCTCGACGGACTCAACGACGCCATGACCAAGGCTATGAACGGATCGTATAACGCCTACCTCAACTACATCGACCCTGAGCTGGACCGAGATGAGGCATGGCATTTGTACTATGGCCAATCATTGTTCCAAAGGTTGAAATCGCTCAAGAGAGAAATCGACCCGGGGGATGTGTTCTGGAATCCGCAGAGTATTCCAGTGTGGAATGATACGTGGATTGATTCGAGCCGCTGAGCATTGTCAGTCTGCGATAGTCCTATTCAAGCGGTTGAGCCGGGAAGCTGAATCGTGAGGCGCTGAATCGTGAGGCGAAGAGGGAGGGAAAGGTGAATTTGTAGAGGGAGACAGGCCTGATCGTGGCTGGCGAGTAATGTAATGAGATGGGAGCAAGATGTGACAGGGATGTCGTTGCCCCATGGATTCGGCATCCGGCATCCGGTCAAAGCTCATAGCTAAGGTATGTCGGGGCTTTGCTGAGACTTTTGCAGGAGGCTGAGGGTGAGTTAAATATAACTTAAGGTACCTTGTAGAATATACTTCGGACCATGTTGCTATAAATACCATTAGGTTGCTCACAGCCGGATCAGCTCGCTCCACCAACATTCCCTTGGTGTGTGGAAGGTTTCCAAGGGTCCGAAGGATGCCGAGATGGTATGTCTCAACAGAGAGTAACCGCAGGGAGCAAGCCATGACCAAGAGGAAGCACGGTGGGTCCATCTGAATTCTTTTACGGCGAGCATCCAGAAAACCTAGGTAGGTATCTAGCATTTGAACCTCCCGTGATAGCTCTGGCCAGTTTTCCCCACGGAGCATGCTCCCATCGGTCAGCCCTATAGGGCCGCCAGGCAGACCATAGCCTCACGTCAGCACCTTGTTGCCGTGTCTTAGTGGGCGCTAATGAGTGTCATACCACAACTCCAACGGCCAAAGCTATGACACTAGGTATTGTTGCTGCTCCAGATCTGTTTCTGGAGGGCCTTCAAATTAACCCCCATTTTTCTGGCATCCCAACAGTTGTTTCATCGTTTCATCGCAAGGCTGGGGGAATGACCGGAGAACGTGGAGTGAGGTGGCCGCCAGGCCCTTGCATTGGCCACATTCATTGCAGGGTGGTGAATTCAAACGCTTTCTTGAAATAGTCTGCTTGCTCCATTGCTCCTGCATCTCATGATGCCAGGATGGGCTTCATCTGAAGTCTGACCCGGCCGGGCTGCGTTCGCCAGCTACTGACAAGAGCCACAACTGGCCCATGAGGCCATTCACTTGGGCAAGATGGCCCCACGTGCACTACCATTCACTTGATCTTGCTCCTTGATTGTACAATGCTCTCACGAGATCTTAAGATGCGTTGCTCCGCAACAGGGTATATAATTTGGGCCTCCTACCACTTTCTGTTCTCTCCCTCACACACCACATCCGGACCACGATCAACACCAAGAACAGCCATCAACCGACCATCACTCACTAACTCACTCACTCACTATCACTCCGCCCATCACCGCATCCATCATGATGTTCGCTCTTTCTGCCATCGTTCTCGGCCCGGCCTCCCTCGCTGCCGCCGAGGTTCGCAGCATTACCCCCCACGAGCAGTTCAGCTCTTCCATTGGTGTTCTTGGGTGCAAGATCAACACCAACCGCGTTGCCTACTGGCCGCAGGCTGTCGACTGCGACAACATCTGTGTCCGCGTGAGCTATCAGGGTCGCTCGCTTGAGCTTCTTCGCATCGACCAGTCCGGCGGCGCCAACGACATCTCTTACGACGCTTGGAACTACCTCGCCTTTGGAAAGAGCGCTATGGACGAACCCCATGCCGGTGGTGGCATTAACATGGACGTTCAGTTTGTCAACGCCGATCAGTGCAAGCACCTCCTCACCGACGGCAAGCTTGCCCTCTCTGCCCCGAACAGCATGAATTATATCAGTTCTTGCCTGGCTCAGCCCGGCTCGTGGGTTGCTCGCAACTACGCCGCCGTCAACCTCAAGGACTCCCTCTGCCACTGCGGTTATGATGAGGTCTTCACTGTTCCTCCTGCCAACCAGGGTAACCAGCCCATCTGCTCCCATCAGCTCGGAACCAGCGGGCCCTTCCGAGGTGACTCCGTCTTCAACATCAAGTATCCCACCGGCGAGCGCGTCCCTGCCCCAGGCGTCGGGGTGTGCTAAGTATCCGTTGCATCCGAGACACCTAGCCAGGTTTTCTTTCTCAACTAGATTGTGACTGGATTCACTATCAGCACCGAAGACGGAAAAGCATCATAAGCAGGATTCTCTGGGTGGGGATCAGGATGATTTGCATCACATTGGGCGTTGGGATTTGGCTTCCTGATTTTTCTGCGGAGATACCCTACAGGTAGACACTCGTCCTAGTATGGCGAGACAGAATTGATCTTCATCACCGATATTTGTAATCTGTGTCTGTGATTCCCAATGAGCTATGTACCTATGCACACCTGATACTGAATGCAGCCATATGCCGAGATCAATGTGTGCCATGATCAACATGCCCCGCTCAAGCCCGCGCCGTCTGCTGCAATCAAGGTAGGTTCGTAGATTGCATAATGCACGGTGCTTGTTAATCAGTCTGCAAATAGTAAGGTACCTAGCTTAGGTAGTGGTGGCACCGCTGTTCAACCTGCTTGCCGTTGTCGGCCCGTGTGGTAGTAAAGGGTGGCTACAGGCTGACAAATCCCAACTGCGATATAGCAGCTTACAAAGAAAATCCCACATTAGGTACTACATGAATCATGCTCAAGAATGATCACACAAGATCGAGCTACATTTGCATCATCCATCGTTGAGAGATACAAATATTTCACTCTAATTCCCGCTCTGATTTCCGTCTCTATTTGTTTTCCAAGCATATCTCCATAATACACACTTGCGCTTCTTCCCAAGATCGTAATACAACCTCCCACGTCTACTCCGAGTCCTCTTTTGTCAGGAATGGCCCCTATCAGAGTAGCCATCATCGGCCTCTCAGCCTCCGCCAAAACTGCATGGGCTTCCCGCGCCCATCTCCCATATCTCTTCTCACCCCTGGGTCGCTCCAAATTCGAGGTGGTGGCCCTCCTCAACTCCTCTACCGAAGCCGCCCGTGCTGCCATCAAGGCATACAACCTCCCCCCTTCCACCAAGGCGTATGGCACTCCTGAGGACCTGGCTGCCGATCCTGAGGTCGAGCTTGTCATCACCAACACCCGCGTCGACAAGCACGTGGAGACCGCTCTTCCTTCTGTCGAAGCTGGCAAGGATGTCTATGTCGAGTGGCCTCTTGCTGCCAACTCTGATGACGCCAGGAAGCTGGCTGAAGCAGCGAAGCAGCATGGAGGCTTGGGCGTAGTAGGTCTCCAGGGGCCCCTGGGCCCGCTACCGAGGAAGCTCCGAGAGGTCATCGACAGTGGTAAAATTGGAAGGGTGCTGAGCTCGGAATTCAGGGCCAATGGTGGCATTGATGCACGTGATACAGTGCCTGCTTCGCTGTCATATTTCACCGAGAGGAAAGTTGGAGGATATGTCTACACTATTGGCTTTGCGCACCGTGAGTTCCCCTGCCACTGTATTACTAACCTCGAAAACAGAGGCTAATGTCCAGAAATAGAGTTCGACCTCGTCCAATCTGTACTTGGAGACTATAAGACTGGACTTGACGCGCCACACGGCTTTCTTCAGATCCAGAGGCCCCAATTCAAACTCATCGGGCAGAACAAGGAAGTTGTGGGAACAGTCGCGTCCGACGTGCCTGACCTAATCTTTGTTCATGGATACGTCGAATCGGGCGCCAGCTTGCACTTCAGGTTCCGCGTCGGCCCCCCGTTCCCTTCCGAGCCTGCTTTGGTCTGGACTATTGCGGGTACAAAGGGGGAGATCAGAGTCCTGGGCCCCAGCTCGACAATGATCCACATCGGAAATGCTCTCGATCCGCAGAAGTTCGAGATTCATGACTTTGAGACGAACGCTGTTCAGGAGGTGGAGTGGGACTTTGATGACTGGCAGAAGGAGTTGAACTTTCAGGCCAGGAATATTGGGGCCATCTATGAGGATTACTACGAGGTGAAAAGGAACGGGGCGAAAGGGACATTTCTTAGCTTTGACGATGCCCTGAAGAGGCATGAGCAGTTGGAGGGGATTCTGTCGAATGGGTTAAAGGAGTAAACGAGGAACGCATTGAAATGGAGAAAGTTAGGTACCAATTTAGTACCTTAGGTAAATCCGTTTAGCCGCCCATAGGTACCATTCTTCTTCTTCCTTCGCACCCACTAACACAAAGACGACGTCAAATAAGGTGCCCCTTTCCTCTCAGTATTCTCGTGATTGTCTGACACACATCCTTGCGCTGCTCTTGTAGAGATGGGTCGCGCTCCTCGAGGTGGCCCAAGTCATCAAGCAACTTCCACGGCCGCATACAGTGGTACCCTTTTTTATTCTCATCCTTCGCCATGTAGGCAAATATGGCTGACATGCCGTCTGTCAATCTCAGATCATCTGCCCTTTTGATCCAGGTGGTAGCATCTGGATGCCTGGAAAAGTCGAGCAGCCGTGCAGCGACGCCTGCGGCAACGGCCGTCGCGAATGATGTACCTGAAAGCAAGGCTCTGTTGTCATTCTCGTCAGGATGAAGGGTAATGTTTTCCCCAAGAATAGCAAAATTGTAGCCGACCGGGCTGGGCTTTGGATTGAAAGAGGAGGGCTCGATGCATGGGTTTGTCGAAAACACAGAGATGACGTCCGACATTCGAGCGGGAAAGCTAACGGTGGCAGCGTGACGGAGGCCGCCATAGGTTCCACCATGATTGGAAGCAGCAGCAAAGATCAAGATCCGTTGCGATTTAGCTGCCACGATCGCATCTATCATCTCGCTGTGGTCATCCTCAAAGCCCCACGGGAGAATGATGATGTCAACCATCCAAAAAGATGCGGCATGACGAATTGCCTATCAGTATCAGCACTACTGTGTATGAATTCTAGATCGGAGACTCACAGAGGCAATTCGGTCTTGTGTGGGTCGGGCGGTGTTGTAACGCTCAACCTCGTCCGTTTCATTGATGCGGGCGACAAATAGCTTTGCATCGGGGTGAACCTTGGCAAAGAGTCTGGCGATATTGGTACCATGAAGGCTCTCGCTTGTATCTTCAGGGTTGTCATCTTGGCTTTTAACAAAGTCCCTATACCCATCAACCAAGCCAGTGTCGTACCACTCCTTCGAGATGCCGGTATCAAGAACGGCGACCCTGACTTGTTGATCGCTCTTCTTCTTTACACGGAGAGTGTAGTTAAACTCGTCAAGTTCTCTGAACCATGCAGTAGCGGAACATGAGCAACTATGTTTGCATGTCAGTAAAATTTCTTTCCGCCCGCCACATTGTACAGACCTTTTTGAGCCACCTGCAATGGTTGCTGGTAGGGAGTGTGACCTGATCAAAGCTTCCCTGTGCCTAATTGACTGCTTGCTCTGAGAAGTGCACGTTGGTTCACTAATTTGACGCTCAGGAATCAGAGATAAGGGAGAGCTCGGCTGTTCTGACACGGATGGTGAGCCAGCGGAGTGAGTACCGGGCTGTTCTGCCGCCTTGGTGGCTGGACTCAGGGTCTCGAGAAGAATAGGACGGAGAGGAATGGCAGGGTGGTCGATGTCGGCCCATGCATTGATGTAGAGCTCGTGGAGCGGGAGCACCACCAACTCCTGAAACAGATCTCGTTCCCTCTCACGGTTTCCCCGACATGATTCGAAATCGTCAGGGCTCAAGCAACGCTGAATTACCTCCCTAAGCCTTGAGAAGGTCTCCCGCCAGCGATGTTTTTCGTTGAGGAGTTGATGTGCCCTGGCCAGGTTCCTTGGCTCCAATACCGATAGCGAATTAGATGATTGCTCCCTAGAGATATCGATGTCCAACTCAATTTCGAGCAGTGTTATTCCCAAGGATGCTATTCTAGGAAATCTGTGGACTTGACACGGGCCAGTGTATAGGGGGCGGTCGTCGCTGAATTGTGCAGACAGGAAGGGCCCGTCAACAAACAAACCTGTAGTCTCGTCTGTCCTAGTCTCGTATAGAAAACGGAAGTTCTCCTTAGTCCATTCGTGGTTTACCCAGTCCGAGTCGTAAAACTGCCAGACTATTTGGGCGAGCAGTGAACAGAGTAGAAGCCGCATTCGGGGGGTAAGCACTCCACCACCGAGAATCTGGCCGAGCGACAGGCTAGGCATGTCAAACTGAAACGAACACTGCTGATACCGGTGTTCCTTACAGAATAGCTCGCCTCTCTTCAAATCCAAGAGGGCTCGATAATTTGGATCAACGCTAATGCTCTCCCAAAGCATCCTTTGATCAATGACTTTTAGACACCGGCTGTCGTGGCCTGATCGGTTGTCTGGTGATACCGTATGTCAGTAAAGTCGCTGATTCCGAAGCCAGGATTGGGAGAGGAATTAATGCAGACGTACCTTCGATCACATCTATCCGTGTATCTTGCCAATGGCAAGGCATAGAAGTTGTGACAGAACCAGTATGGCAGTAGAACATGACTCCAAATGTCGCAATCCCAGAAGTGATGGGGGTATCGTCCACAACGAGATAGAGATAAGGTAAGGCTTTGTGCTCGGGGTCTTGCTGGACACTGTGCTCAGATAACACCTTGTAAAGAATCTGCGCTGCTTTGGACTGATGGCCTAGTGGTTCCAGCCTTTCCTTGGCCTTGGCCGCTGCTTCTGACGATCCATGGCTGCCGCTTAGGCGTGATTTGGGGCGCGCTTCGTGTTGAAACTTCCTCAGATTGTTCAAAAGCTGCCAATGGTCCATGTTGCGCTCATACGACGCGAAGGAACGCAGGGACGCTGTGGCCGCAGCCGGATTTTTGAAGAGGCGATTTAAGTTGGGATACTGGTTACGTCGATTGTTTGATAGTCTGCTGATTATCCCGCCGAAAAGTCTCTGTCTGAATCGTCGATAAGACGGGCCATCGTTGCGTTGTTGGGGACCCTGGTTCAATGATTACCTAGGTTATCAATCTGCGCAACAATTGTCCTTCATCTGAGCCTAAAGCTTACGTCTATCAACCGCTCCAAGTTTGTCAAAAGGTTATCAACTCGCTGCATCCCATGATCTTCGTCTACGCGTGGGTGCAGCGATCCGGTGAGGCTCCTTTGATCGACGATGGTGGAGTACCATTCGGTCAGAAATGTGCCCAAAAGATACAGCTCCGCTTTTAAGTTAGGGAAGAAAAGAGATTCGGAATCATCTCTCAACAGAGCGCTGGAAATATTCTCCAGTTGCGCTGCCACGTCAGTGGCGAAGGCCAGTTTCTTGAGGAACGGGGTTTGCGAAGTCATGAGTGCCACTGACACGGATGAGCTGCTTGACTTAAGGTAAGGACGGAGGACATGAAGATACCCCGCTTCAGAAAGACATTCATCATTCATTCAATTGTGTCATGTGATGTGGCTGTCTCGATGGACAAGCTGAGGCAAGCTGAGCAGCCCACTGTGCTGGTCCAGTAAGCTACCTGGTACCCAGACTGCGGTGAATTTCTCAGCTCCCACACCTATGGATCAAACCACAATAATGTCGAGCGCGCGGTATCAAACACTGCGTGCGCATGTGGGCGACTGCATCTCAAACGTGAAGACCTCCTTCAGTGATTGTCTTCTATCCGGCGTTCTAGTTGACAACTATGACTGGCTGGAGAGTCAGGCGGGTGCCTTCAACATTTGGGCAGCAACATCAATCACAAAGTTATCCGCCGCTCCCGGCCTAGAGAATCGTCAGGAAGATTGGATTAGGGCTCTCGAGGTCGTTTCCGAGATTCTAAAGGCTCTGCATCGAGTTTTGGTGCAGCTTTTGTGCAAGTGTGACCTCTCCCACTCTTTTGTGGCTTTCCTGCTGACAGCCGTAGGTAAATGCCAGTTGGGCATGCAGCAATCCAGTTCCTCCCGGTCTACAATAGCCCCCTCTGTATCGATGCAGAGTATTGACTGGAGAGAGTATTCCGAGACAGGCGACAGTGAGAGTGGTACAGTGACATCGAATTATGCATTGACAAATCCGTTCCATCTCGAAAAGCTTTATATCCAGTCTGCTCTTGACCAACTTTCCAGACTTACTGTCGTTCTCGATAACCTGGAACATGACTTAACAGGAATCTCAGTCGAAAATTCACTTGCAACATCCCAAGGCTTCGATTTCACAGTATTCCGGGATAATCTTGAAGGCCTCATAAGATCCAGCCACTACCAGACACGTCCTACAACGTGGACTGCCATGCCCCTAACACCCGTTCAACAGCGTCTTGTATACCTCAACGTTCTTAGGCGGCATCAGATACCACGAACGAATACTAGGCCCTCGCTTTTCCCGAAAATCAGAATTAGCCGACCCGGAAAGGAGCGGCTCGACTTCCCACTGGAAGATGAACAGCTTCGACAGTTTTATAGTTTTCTACACCTACCTGGTTCAGCAACAACATCCCTCCTAGGCAAGACCCAGAATAAATCTCTTCAGCTCCTAGATCTATCGCTGCCTAGCCGCTCAGTGTCCAGTCTTGCTGCTTCGGTGCAATCTGGCCCTACTCTTGTCAATGAGTTGACCCGCCCTGATAGCAGATATTCGTTTTCCGAAGCCGCGACACTGAAATCCGAGGTCAACAGCATTTATGCACCTCCGACAGACTCCCGTGCTTTACCAATGTTTTGGATTCCGCCTGCTCCTGGATACACGGAAATACTACACAGTACACCGATATACAACTGTCCGTATTGTGAGATGTCGATCCGGGTTGATGACCCAACTAATGTCGATAGCTACGAACAATGGGGGTGAGTCTGGACATCTAGAATATATACCTACCTACTCTGTAGACACAGATGGGGTCTGAAATGTTTTGTGCTGACTCCCCTTCATTCAGAAAGCATCTTGATTTTCATACCCGCCCGTACGCCTGCATTATGCCAGACTGTAACATGCCGCAACGGGTTTATAGTAACCACAACGACTGGCATCTACACCTCTTTGACGAACACAGAATACTCCAGTGGCAATGCGACATATGTCCCCCCTTCACAGGGGACGGCTTACCCTGGAGAGCCTTGTTTCAAACACGCCAATTATGGGAGCTGCATCTGGAAACTGACCATCCTGGAGCCTTCAGCGAGGATCAAATTCCCTATATCGCGGGCCTGGTGCAACGAAAGGTCTTTCGACCTCCGCCCTGCCCGTTGTGCGGCTACTATGAGGAGGACGGAGAGAGCATGGATTTTCACATTTCCAATCACTTACGGAGTTTTGCACTTTTGTCACTACCAGGGCCAGCGGACGTTGTACAGTATCTTTCGAAAGCAGATCCGAGACTCCAAGCCACCCCTCACGATTTTGTACCTCATGACGATCAGCACTCTGACATGGCCACTTTGGCCGAACTCAGATACTGGATTAAGTCAGCTCGTCGGCTTTTTCAATTCCGTTTGGCAATCTGGGCTTGCTCGGAGCGTGGCACGGCAGTGACATTGGCGAATGAGAAGCGCACAGCTGCCAGGGACCTGATTCGAGACATGCAGTTGGCTGCTGAGAAATGGCTCAGGCACCCAGAAGCGGAATGGGACGATGAAGAGCGCATTGAAATTCGCGTGATAATCGCACAGCTGGGTCTCCTGAAGGATTCTGAGTGGTTATATCACAGCAATGAATAATACAAAGAGTAATACCTTGTGCTGTCTACCTGGGTACCCTTATGAACCGAATACCACGCATCGATGTGTGGCAACAATTTCATGTTGGTCAATACCTGACTGTTTCCTGGGTCAAGTAACGCCACCACACTGCTAAGCCTCCTCTCAGCTCGAGCCTTGGAGGCAGCCCACTTTAGCTGCTGAGGACATGGACAGAAAAAGACCTCCCATCCACCTACTCTTAATAGAGCATCTTCATTCCTCGAGCCAGATTAAGCATTATACGTAACAAGCGATCAAGTCCTATACCTTACCTAGGTATGGACAAATGCTGGTTTATTCTCCCGCATCCCGATGTTCGCCCTCCCGACATACCACCTTCGGGGATTGGGCATCTCACTGGCCCTCTCTGCCCTGGCCATCTCATCTCTTCCCCCGCTCGCCTCGACTCAGTTATCAGCTCTACCCCCGGGCCCTTACCAATCTCACCCGACATGCACCTTCACCTGTCTAGTGCCGATGACTACAGCTGGACAAGGCACAAAGGCCGCGCATTTCATCACGCTGCTGGTGCAGGTGTGCCAATATTGGCAGCGGCTGGGTTGCCTGTGATGGCGGAGGTCGAGGCGGGGATCTCACACGGGAAGTACAGGAGCGAAAGATGGGATTTTGAGAAACTGAACACATATACCATGTCGCCTACTAGAGCATATCTGGAGGACACATTGGAGGACGGTGGGGAAGTCAGTAACTGGGTGAAGAGACAGAAATTGAGAGGATTGAGTTCATGGGAGGTGTATATGATTACCGGCATAAAGGTAGGCATAGGCGCGAAGATGACGGTTGTGGAGGGAAAGGCAGGCGGCCAGGAAGGAAAAGGAGGGTTGTAAGTGTTGCACTTTCATCAGTACACCGAATGTACCTAACTTTTACTGACTGCATGGAATCTACCTACGAAGAGGTTTCTCAGGGCTAGCAGAAGGACATCTCGCATCAGGCACTGTTACACAGATAGGTACTGCCGTTTCTCAGGAGAAAATGAGTGACTTTGTCTGGGCTGTCAGACTCGAAAAGATCACAAAAGGAAGGTTTGACAGCCGGTGAACACCGTCGAGATACTACTCCAAAGGAGCGGCTTTCGGGGTGGCATCACCAACACAGTCTGATCCAGGAAAAACGTTGGAAGGGACCGGGCTGTATGCTCAACAGGTTGAGGTGCTCGATAACGATAACTTTGCAGTATGTCTTGCTGAGACAACCTTGGATGAAGAGCTGGGGAAGGGCAACTTGACAGAGACCCTGCAACGTTGAACGGGCACGCATTTTGGTAGCGATGAAACTCGGAGGAAAGCATCAACAAAACGGAAAATTCTTGCCCGGTGATAAGTGGCCGGACAAGCAATGCTGGACCTAGGAGCATGTAAAAGTCATCATGTTTAGAAAGACACAAAACAAAGATTGACAAGAATACCTAGTACCGTGTTGATAATCAAGTGCCCGCCCAAACCTGAACGCCGCGCATGCTCTATAGATACCCCATTACTTCACCTCCCCTCCAAGGCCTATGTACACCGTGATAGCAAGAGTTTCAAGCCACAACTATATCAACAAGCTCACAATCCCGGCAGTCACGATGGTCCACCACTTGATCCTGATAGCGCCGGCGCCAGACTGCCCCGTTGGAACAATCCCTAATGGACCGGTCCCGCTCACCCTGGTGGCAACTGGACCCGGTCCAATGTCGACACCTGTAGGTCCAATACCGGTAAAAGTCGCCGTAGGGCCACGCTCAGCAGTAACGTCCAGGTTATTGTTCCCAGATGTCGGCCTTGGAGGAGGCGCTGTGCACCGGCCGGTCATACTGGGCACAGCATCCGCTCCCGTGCTGATGGCAACGATGTTGCTGCCGCAATTTGCCGCCTGGGCCAAGTGAAGATTCCTGTTGTCCTGATCAAACACCACATAGGCCGCTCTCAAGAAGGTATCACCCAGCACCGGCTCCCCGTCGTCATCTGGCAGCACGCCCAACACACAGTACCCCTGCACGTGCCAGATAAAGTCGTTGAAAGGCACGCTGATCATTTTGTTGCCAAAGTAAAAGTCAATCGAGCCTTCCAGATCGGCGACGTCACAGTCAAGAAAGTAGAACCCGCTGGAAGGATCGTACTGTGTATCTGAGAAGCTTGATGCGAAGGCCTGGTAGATGGGTCGGGGAAGTCTACTAAGAGTGCCGCCCGAGTCGAGGAAGACAGGAACCTCGAGCTCCTGTGATCTCTCCACCAGCCCGTCGGGATATGTTAAACCCACCCCGGTCATGGTGACATAATATCTGTCCGCCCCTCTGGGTGTCTCGTTTCTAGCCAGCATTGGGAGTTTGGCCAGGGAGCCAATGTATTTCCCACTGTCCACGCCCCCGAAGATCAGCGCTCCTTCGGGGGAGTCAACGGTTCTGAGATCCATGCTGAAAGCTCGCGAGTTGATCAACTTTTGATCTTTCATTGTGTCGAGGATGTAAGGGTACTCGTTGACGCCGCGGAGAGGTGGCGAGAGGCCGAGGATGCCCATGGGGATGTCGTGGGACTCGATGGCCACGCCAATGACTTGTTTTTTGACTGTTGCCCCTGTTGTCGGAATGTCGACATTAGCCATCATTCATTCAGCCGTCAGTGGAAACACCACAGAAGACATGACGCACCTCCAATCTTGACACTCTCCCTCACATATTGGATTGTCGCATTTCCCTTCCCATACACCAAAATATCCGTCACTCGGGTGGCATTCAGACTTGAGCTTTTCCTCCAGTCATAAGCCGGGAACTGCCGGCAGTCGTCGGGAACATTGGCAGTGTCGCACGTTGGATTGACCCAAGTATCTGGGGACCCGGTGTCCAGAATCAGCGTCAGCTTCTGTCCGGGTGTTCCAACCTCAATATCGACACCGTAGCGGGTGCCAGTGAACTGATTCTGGATTGTGACCTCATTCTGTCGACCTTTGATCAGTTTTGGAGGTGATGGGTTGGGCAACACGTTGAGCGGGGAGCGGATGAATCCTTCGCCGCGCGTCACTAACGAAGGACTCTGGCTCTTGGAGGAGTCGGCTGGTGTGGAGAAGTCGAGTGCGGAGGAGAGGACAGGGGCGGCGCTCAAAAGCAGTGCGAGTGGTATCATTTTGGGGGATGAAGTATGTACACCGGGAAAGCCCAGGTGGGAAATAAATATCTACACTGAAAAGGAGAACATTAATGATATCGGAAGTCGGCATCCGGAAATCCATCGTGGTCGCCTCGGTCTTCACGATCAATATATGCCATCTTCATGTCACCCTGGCCATGCATCTTCCATGCCGGATTCGTCACCCCCTCCCCGAGTTTCCCCAAAGATGCGGATGGGCCATGGCAGACGGCTGGGAGGCAATAACAAACGCATGGTGTTGACCTCCGATTGGACGGGACATGGCAGGAAGAGCAGGGTACTGCCCAACGAGAGAGGGTATTTGCAGAACGAGGGTGTCCGCAAAGCACACTGAATGGCCGTTAGCGAGTTGTGGCGGCTGGGTTGTGTTGCGCGAGGGCCCTCAGCTGAAAAGTTGGCAAAAGCCTCGCTGTCTCCCGTCGTCTTCGCATGTGTTGACCGATGCTCATGAAGCCCAGACTCGTGGACGGCTGCGCCATTGAATAGGCCGCAAGGAATGCATGAAATTGGATGGAGACTACGCGATCGGCTCGATCGAAGGTAAAGAGCCCGATATTGCAAGGTGAAGGACTCGATGGAGAGTTCCATGTTGATCATGTTCATGACGAAATCGGGACATTGGCATCGTCGACCCCGCAACGGAGCGAAAGACCCAAGTAACAATTGCCAAGACGCCAGTAACAACTGCCAAGATCCACATTTTGAACACTTCCAACCTGGAATTTCGAACTCGCCTGCTAGGTCAAAGCAGGTTAGCTCGATGCAAAAGTTCCAATGGCGAGCTTGGTCTGAACTTTGCCGTCGTGTCAGATATCACCAATCTACACTGTGATATATCTATATTTGAAGAGCATTGACAGAACCAGAACTCGATCCCAGCCCAAGCTCGGCATCCTTTGCGTAACACGAAGCCATACCGCCTGCGCCTCTGGAACCCCACGACGATGGCAGCGGCTTGCACGAGCGCATGTGAACCATCAGTGTTCTCTGATACTTCGACTCGGATATCCTGGACGTCTGGTCTTGCATACCTACAGTTGGTGAAGTCCTACATTCGAGGGATACGCTGGAGCACTTCGTCGAAATGTGACAGACACGCATCATGGCACTCGGACATGGCCCTTGAAAAGAAAGTCTCACAGTGATTTATCGTATTCTTGACACGCTAACTTATCGGCAGCACGTGTCCAGAGCACCTCTGTTGTGGTCACATACCTAATCAGAACGATGCTTGGCTCAGGGAATTTCATCTTGCCATCAGTAGAATACAAATGCTCGAACCTCAATACTTTGCCTCGGAATCCCTGACCCGGCCTCTCCACAGTCGAACGAGCAGTGAGGTACCGCAAGTTGTTGGCCTTTGACAGAGTCATATGCGTTGAAAATCACCACTTCGGATGCGAGTTGATCTGGCACATAGTACCACCTGTGGTTGGGATTCGAATACACCTGAAAGACTTCGTTGGCAACGGTGGGGAATACTTCGTCTACCTTAACGAGATCATTCTCTGTGTCCACAGTTGTTGGGTCAATAAATGCGAGCGGAAAGTCCCTACAGGGGCCGAGCAGTGGCTTCCAAATGCTGATCAATGATGATTAGATACCTATTTGATTGATTGGCAGCATCAAGCAAGACTCTGAGACTTACTTGATGACTTGGTATCTCCGGCTTAGCATTTCATCCTTCTTGGATCCGAAGTAAGCATCCACTCTCGAGTTCAACTCGGCCTCGGTATAATCTGTCCAGCTTTCTCAGCATATGCATAAGAGGCCAGCATCATGGAGAATTAGTAGTTAGCGTACCGATATGTGCCGATAGAGACGGTTGATGGTCATCCACGTTCTCTTCTCCTTCAGCGCGTTTTGGAAACGACCGGGATCGCTTCCGCAACATCCAGTCGAACACGGTCATTTCTTTGGCCCCCAGTGCGAGACAAACTGCATCGTGAAGCTTTGGAAGATAGTGACTTTCGATCCAGTCATCATCGTCAAAGTCTTTTGGCTGCATGTTGCTGTCGTCGATGGAGGTGATGGTCATACCGTGGTCCTCGTAGCTCAAGCCAGCAGTACGCAGGCTATGAATTCCGATTCCATTGACAGGTTCGATAGCGAAGTTGTTTTGCGGGAAGTCTTTGGGTGCGGCGTAGTGAAGGATGTAGGGCTTGACACTCGAATCATTCTTCTTGTCACGCTTGACATACCTCACCGTAGCAACAAACGGTTTATCCACTGTCATGGTGGAATTGCCTTGCGAGTGGACTGGCCGTGATGGTTGAGAGCAGGAATGAGAGGGCAGTAATCTTTTCTTGAAGGTCTATGTAGGTAGATTCTTTCGGTGGTCTCGGGGAGGGTCTCAGTTAAACCTTTGTGACCCGGAGGTTTAGCATACCTTACCTAGCTAGATGGTAGTGGCCTAGGCAGGTACCTTAGGTAGGTACTAGGTCACATCAAACCCCCACGTTCCAGATATATATTGCCATCTCCTCGATAGAATATCACACCGTGTCAATTGCATCAGGTCGGTAGGTATGTAATGCTGTGTAATGAAAGCATCGGGAAACGCGAGCAAATGGCCTCAATCAACCTCTTGCATCATGTACATCTCGATTGGCACTTGAATGATGCTGGATAAAGCACAGTATTTGTCTCTATTTGCCTCAAAATCTTGGAAGTATCTGTATATCTCTTCCTTGGCAGAAAATCAAGTAACATCAATATGCCAAAATTTCTCTCTATTGGCCTCATGACTTACTCCTATTGGTTTCATCTTCGCTCTCATTCCACCTCCGAACGCATAGGGCTGTGCGAGAAAGCGAGCAAAAGCACGCAATCGACCTCAAGATTCTTTCTCAATTGTCCTCATTCGAACCAAAGGTCGAGTTCAAGTGGTATTCCAAAAAGCCCGGAGTTGCCTCATACATGTCATGAGCACTTTATGATTGGCTCGATTTCGTCGTGAGAAGATGAAGATATGCAAGATAGGTCGCAAAGAGACACCAGTTACATGCTTGGCAACACCTCCTTGACACTCGGCTCTCCCAGCATACATGCAGGACCCCCTTTGCTTGCAGCCGCCCGCGTTGTGATAAGCCACAAGAAGGAATCAGATGCGAGGGGCAACGTGATGAACGATAGCGAATGCGAAACTCGTTACCGGACGTAATGACGTGATATGGGGCTACATTGATCTTTTGGAGATACAGGCCCATGGATTGATGCCTTTGTCAATAGCTGCAACTATGGATAGGTAACAGGTCGTTCATGCTAAGAAAGAAGACAGGAGCCACGTCTACTTAAAGACCGTTGCCCTCCACTACGGAAGGGATTTGAACTGCAAACAAGACAACTCTAGCACTGTTACATCTAAAGTTTTATACCAACACCTAAACCCAGTCTTCAACCTCTCAAAATGGCTCCCGAGCAACCCTGGAAGAATGTCTGGCCCGCTCCCGCTGGAACTCCTGACCAAGCCCAGACCAACTCGGACAACATCTCGCACGAGGAGATGACCAACCAACGCTCCTTCGGGAGCCACGCCTCCAACACCAAGGGCCGCATTGTTCACCTCAAGAAGTGTAAGCACATCCCATGGGTACCTTGGCTTGCCTCTAGCTACCAAACAGGGCCATCTAACACGGGTCTCCCTCGACAGAAATTCAGTCTAGCAACAAGTGGAGCGGAAGGGCGGACGGACACTCATTTGACCGATTATCGCGTTTGCGAGAAAGCCTCAAGTCCTGGGTCAAATTGGACTTGACAGCTAGCAAAAACGGGCTCATGTTCGAGGTACCTAGCGAACAGTAGTATTCAGAGAATAAAAAGCACGCAGCCGGACGTTTTTGAAGGCTGGCAACCTAAACCTCCGTCTCTTCTGTGATAGTCGTGATGGCTGAAGTGATGTGGTCCTACTTTGTGCGATGTTTTGAGTGATGAAGAGGTATGACCTGGGCGTTCGTGTGTCTTTTTTTTCTTTTATCAAAGGCAAGGCGCGGGCTTTAGCTCCAGGGGAAGAAAGGTTTGGCTGCAGCGTTCCGCAGGTGGTACTCCAATCTCTGTAGCTACCTAGGTATGTACCTACGTATCCAGAGACATCATGCCTTCAAACACCGTCTTCTTTGCTAGTTGGCCTCCTCTCCTTTGACGATGTGTTTTCGTCTTTACCAATTGATGGGCCATCCCATGTCTGGGCTAAGGTATCCCTCTGGTCTAAACCGGGTTCCATTTCTGCCGTATACGCCGATGAGGGGCCCTCAGTTGCCAACCACCAGTAACCCTGAGACTGAGGTAGTACCGTGTACTCATTCTGAGATGGGGCATTGAAAGAATACTGGTCAGTAATAGAGTCGTGTTCCGTCATCGGTGTGGTTGCTGGTAACATATCCTCTGAGAAGTCGTTGTTGTGCTTCAACGGTCCCGACCCTGTCCAAAGCACAGGTGTGTCAGCCGGAAAAGGCGACAGGTCTGTGGCTGGCGAGGTAGAGGGATACATCTGAAAGGAGTAATCGACGGACTGTGATATACTGGCCCAGTGCGGAACTGCTGTCATGAATGGCAATGTTGTAGCATAGTCCAGAGTGGTCGCCTCCGACTCGCCAGTGTCAATGGGGGCACTAGCCGCCACTGTCGAGGACGAGGAGGATACTGCGGCTATGTTCTGAAGGCGACAGTCGCACTGGGTTCCCGGGAGGTGTGGGCAGGTCGACAGTGGTCGACCAGGCTTTTTCACTGGTACCATTTGGCGTTCGCCGGCATGGTTACAAGAACCGACACGATGCCCGCGAATACAAGGTTGACTGTGATGACCTTTAGTGA
Source organism: Triangularia verruculosa (assembly GCA_033296885.1). Taxonomy (NCBI): domain Eukaryota; kingdom Fungi; phylum Ascomycota; class Sordariomycetes; order Sordariales; family Podosporaceae; genus Triangularia; species Triangularia verruculosa. The sequence goes on along the minus strand of MU863910.1, from coordinate 130,865 downwards.
TCTTGAGCGGGGTCAGGTTCGAGCTCTACCTGGGTAAGGTATGGTGGGTCTACGTACCAAGCCACCTTTTGTCCGTCAACCACGGGCATTGTTGGTCAACCACGTAAGGTCAATAAGGTCGGTATGCGGCACACAATACAAAGATCAAGGTAAGACCCTGGATGAAAGAAGACCGCAATGTAGCAATGTATGGTATGGAAGGTAGTTGAAAGGTCATGAGCATGCAGGAGTCTCATCAAGAAGAAAGAAAAGGGTTGTGAGCCATGCAGTTAGATTCGCCAACCGGCGAACCCCGCCCCCTCAACCCCCACGTGGATGGCGACCATTTTCATTGGACTCATTAGTTAATGGGTTCTGTAGGGTTCCAAGTCGAGCACGCGCTGTTAGTTCCCAGTTGGTAGGGCAAGTAGGATTTGGATGGTAAGGTACCTAAGGTAGGTAGGTACCTAGTTAAGATAGGTAGGTAGGTAGGTAAGGTAAGGTAAGTAGGTAGGTGTGCCACTCTGCGAAAATGCAAGTACTCTGGCTCCTTGGTCTTGCCTTTCATCAGCAATCGTCTCCATGTTCATGTCCACTGTTTTCGGCGGACGTGGCCAGCAGGAAGGTCCCAAGAAAAACGCCTGTCAGGACAGCAACGAAGTATCCAACATTCATGGTCATAACCGCCAACATTCTAGAGAGGAAAATGGAAAGAATATCAGCCTACAACAAAATATACGCCACAGAACAAGGGACAGAACCTACACCAGATAAGCATGACCTGCTATGGTCATATCAAAGATCGCCCTTGCGAGTCTCAAAGACACTGATGTGTCGGCCCAGTAGCCTCGTAACCCAATGAGAATAACTCGAAAATGGCTGGCAGGCTTCACAGGGGGCACGAGAGTTGTCTTTGAGTTGCTGGAGTTAGGTCCGTCTCGGTGGTCCTGTGCGTGGCTATCGTTGTCGTCCTCGCCCCCGCCTTTATATTGGTGATAATCTGGTTGTAATGGCCCCCTCCGCCATCTTTCCCGTTCCAAAATGTGCCGAATTGCCATCAGCAAACGTGTCCACGCAGCGAAGATGATGAGAAAGAGGCATGTTGCCGCGTACTCGCCCGCATTTCTGGGTACCCACGATGCCGAGAGCAGTGGTGTCGATGTTGACAGGACGAATACCATGGCAGTCATCGGCATGGGAGCCTCGCCGTGCATATGGCTCGAGTCCGAACTAGGCGTCAACATGGTAGCTGGTCTTTGTGCTAGACCGTGAGGAGTGTTGCGCAAGGCACTGGACTGGCCGTTCCATGATTGATCTGGGACACATAATTATTTAGGTAGTTAAAACACTCAGCAGAACCCCGATCTGATTCGAATGAAGAGCCCAGGGAACTATTCTGCTCGCGGCTGTCCCGATGAATCCACAACATTGCCGTTGACCTCGCCTTTGAGCAAGTTGTTCTGGTGGACCGCTTCAAGTCATCCACGTACTAGGTAGGTGGCCGGTCATCCTCCCCGGGAAACGGCCTCATCCGGCGCCACCTGCCCGAAATGCTTATCCCCATCCTTCCACCAAGCATTGGAAAGCTGACACAGTCGTATGTCAAGGTCTTTCGGAAGCTCTGAAGAGTAAGCCGGTAGGTAAGTAGGTACCTAGGTAGGTACCTTGTTGGCTGGCCAAGGTCTCACACCGAGCGCAATTGAGCACTTTATCGTGCAGGGGCCCGCCAGACTGTCCAATAATGATGCTGGTGGTGCATGACAAACTCCAGCTTGTCAATGGGTCTGAGCCTTGAGCTTGCAAAGCGGCGCTATACCCTGTGTACCTAGAATGCTGCACCACTGCCTGATGCGATGGCTCGTCACCTCTGCGAGAGATTTTGAGACAGTTAAGAGGGGGGTGGCGGCATGCCAAGAATCCTATCCGAAAGCCTCTATCTTTCTCACACTCTGTGAACATTCCTCCCTGGCAAGTAAGGTACCTACCTCCCCACCAGGTAGGTATGTAGATAAGTAGGTATGTAGACAGGTAGGTAGCAGGTAGGTTTCCTGCTTCAGAAAGGATCCATCCGCCAAGGTTTGTGAGAACGCTAAGCCAGTTGTGCTCCTCCGCACCATGGCAATTTTCCACAGCAGCGGTTTGGCAGATGAAGCTGACTTTGACAGCCTTGACCAACGGTTCTGGTGGCAAGCCACCGGTCCATCTCTCAGTCGTCTCCTTGCACTCTCTGGATACACCGACAAAGACCAGCAGTCCCATATCCACTGGTACCACCAGTTCATCACCGCCGCGTTGGGCCCCCGACCCATTGCTGGAACGAAGCTTCTTTTCCAGCCATGCCCTGTTTTCGACGGTTCCGCGTGCGAGCTGAGCATCAACTTTAAAGAGCGAAGCCCCGAGCGGACGGTGCGGTTCACGATCGAAGCCACCGGCCACGAGGCTGGCACGAACGCCGATCCATTCAACCAAGACGAAAGCACGAGGTTGCTTCAATCCATGGTTGGCAACGTCGGTGGTCTTGACCTTCACCAGTTCAACATCTTTGCCGAGAAGTTGTTCTTCTCACCAGAGGATGCGGCTGCCTTACTGCCCCATGTGCCTCAAGGTACGCCGCTGTCACAGGTCTGGCTTGCTTTTGATCTCTTGAGGGGAGGCGATATTATGGCAAAGGTCTATTTTATGCCTATTCTCAAGTGGATCGAAACAGGGATTCCAACAAAAGACCTGGTATTTGACGCGGCGAGAAGGTGCGACAAGCATGGGAGCTACGAGAGGCCCATCCAGCTCTTGGATGACTTTCTCTGCGAGGGTGTTGCCCCACCGGTGGTTGAGATGGTGGCCATTGATTGCATCAATTCGCTCGACGCCAGAATCAAGGTGTATCTGCGGACAGATGCCAACACGTTGGGCAAGGCCAGGCACTTACTTACTCTTGGGGGCCGGCTGTCGGGGGAACTTGTTGAGCAGGGCCTCGAGGCACTGTCTGAGCTTTGGCCCGTGCTATTCTGTCTTCCCGAGGGAACGGATATCGACAACATCGAGGTGTTTCCTGCGGGATCATACTGTGGCTGTGCCGTGGAAATGAAGCCGGATCGTGAGGAGCCAGAGACCAAATTACACATACCCGTCCGAAAGATTCAGGGCACGGATGCTCAGTTATGCGAGTCTTTATCCAAGTGGTTCAAACAGCGGGGACATACTGAATTCTCCGCCAAGTATAAAGAGAACCTGGAAAACGTCTTGTAAGTTTGCATTCTGTGACTTGACTTTGAATATCCCGGTCTAACCATTCAGCCCCCACCATGATCTTGAGCGGACGGGAGGAACACACACCTTTGTATCCTTCTCTTACACTAAGAGGGCTGGAGTTTACATGACCATGTACTATTCGACCAAGATCTTTGTGACGTCTCTAAAAGTCGACATTTGGGAAGGGTATGACAATTTTTGGAGGCAACGTAAGCATTGATTTGGGCTCAAGAACGGCGAGGCTAATTGCTCTCTGTGGTAAGTGACTAGGTAGGTAAGTAGGTGGGTAGCTAAGGTAGCCAGCTAGTAATTGATTTTCCGCAGCTTGATGTTGCAGTCCTGAGGGTTCTCTGTCGAACTCTCTGTTGTCTCAAAGGTGTTGAGGTCTTCGCCCAGCTCCAGAAACTCAAAGGACCAAGTCAATAAAGTCATCACGATCCTCATCTCCAAGTAAACCATCTTGCGACCGAAACAACCCCTAGGCCCATCGCCAAAAGCCATCTGTGGTCCAGCTAGCGGGTTGTAAACCAACTCATCACCATCAAACTTTAGCCAGCGTTCGGGCATAAACTCAGCGATAGTCAGTGGATCCCACACGCCATATCGCTTCTTGGTCGCGCGCGCAGTCTCTGTCCGCAGCCTTTCGTCCACATCAAGCGCAGGGAGCAAGAAACTCGGCCCGTTTGACAGCAGGTAGACATGTGTACCTTTCGGGATGGAACGACCGAGAATTTGGGTATCGACGAGGGCCTCGCGAGCTGTCACCGGAACAATGTGGCTGCACCTGATGGTCTCGTCAATGACGGCGTCCAGAAAATGGACGCGCGTATCCAGAATCTCGTAAACGGTTGGAAGGCGACGCTCAGACACGGCGGTCGAGTGTGCTGATCTGAGACTCTGTCGGAGCTGGGCTTGTGTACTTTGGTACCGAGTCATGAACTTCACCCACCATGTACACAACGAGGCACTGTTGTCGTGGCCTCCCGCGATAAACGTAAACAACTAACCCCGCTTCAGTAGCTGTGCTATTCATGAGTACCGTCTTAGGGTTGTGGTCTCACCTCGTCGTGGATTGCTTCACCATAAAAGTCAGGCTCGATACCAACCTTCTCGGCAGATGCCTTCTCACGGAGAAGCATTGCATCGAGTGCAGATATCAAGGTCGGCTCTTTCTCTCCCACCCTCCCCAGTCTGGCTATCCCCTCTTGGACCTTTTTGCGGATCAGGGCCCTTTTCAAGCGCGTCATTTGTAAAGAATGTGGTTTATGCAAGTATAACCAGTGTGAAATACGTGGCACTGGCGACTGGAAGCCAACATTGATGCTCTCGACAAGATATACCACAGCTTCGAGATCGGAGGGCAACGGTAGATCCTCAAACATGACAGGTTCCTGTTGGTTGGTAGAACTAGGGAAACCGCCCCGCCCCAATTGATGCCTGAGATTTTCAATTTGTCGTGTGATCAAAGTATCGGTCGATAGACGATCGAATGTGACGCCCATGAAAACATCGAGTATCGCCTTGTAGAAGTCCCGCGCTGCGCCAAAAGCTCTGTCCCCACCAAGTTGCAGTTTCACCTCCCATAGCTCAACAAGGAACAATATGTTCCGGTATGTCTCGGGGGCAGACACCTAGCAGTTCACGGCGCTTATAGTCAGCAAAAGGTAGGTGGTTGTCAACTCAGACAGGAGAACGGTGGGGTATGTCTCGTTTCTCACATTGCGAAAAAATGAAGGTGTCATCAGATCTCTGAGCAAATCTTTGCTGTGCTTGTAGACTGGATGGTCGGCCTTGTAGCTGACAAAGCTTTGCGGGACAATTCCTTTGAAGCTATCAGACGTGAGCTTGCTCTTGTCAAACTCATTAGAGCGACTGGTGGCAATATCGTGGGCTTCTCGAAAGTCGCCTATCAAGACCCAGGGTTTGGAAATTGGCGACATGAAAACCTGCACGATCGGCGAGTTATGCTTGAGGAACTGGGCGCGCATAAAAGCACGAACACCGCTGGATGCCTTGAGCTCGGGCACATCCCCAGAAACCCGATTCAGTGCTTCCTTGTTGTAGGGGATGCCAGGGAGAGGCTTGGGGAGCAGCGCCCACCGAATTAACAGAGCGATCAACGAGCATCCCAACAGACAAACGATTGTCTCAGGGACAGAGTGTTCCGTTGCAGCCAGATAAAAACTGATGCTGGGGATTCTGACAGCCATTCTAAGTTCAAAGACAGTGGGTAAATCCTTAGATACCTGGCTAGGTTGGTAGGTACCTGGCGGGTAGTGAGAGAGCAGACAATGACGGAAGCCTTCAGGTCTAACACGGCTCCAAGAAGTGTTCTTCTACACCAACGAACTTATCTACGGTGTCTACAGGTAGGTATGTAGCAGAAAGGGCCTCCACTGCCCTCCTTACTCCCCGAGGTCCGACTGCAACGACTGGCAGTCTCTTTTCTGGCCGCATTGAAGTGTCGGTCTTGGCACGCACCCAATTCAGGCGAACACAACATCGAGTGCATTTGAGCGAGTTTGCATCAGCCAACCCGACTGCTCGATTCTCTCCAAAAGAAGCTGCCGGGTCGCAAGCCGTACCTGACGTTACCTCCCCGCGCAACACAATCAGACGCCTGCAGGGCACAGTTTTATCGACAGTGGTCTTAGCTCAAATCGCATTGAATGACAGCTGGATCCCAAGGCATTGGGTCTCATCAAGTCCCTGCGATGTCTGCTCAAGCCACAAGCCATTATTCAGAATTATGAAGCCAAAGCCAAACTAGGATAACAACCAGGGAACAACAACAGCTACATCACCAAGTATAAGCCTCCACTTCCAGGACAAAGCCGGTGCCATCGTGTTGCTTGCCGAGAGCTACAACCGACGCCCGAACATCATCACACAACCCTCCAGGTCCACACACCACAACTCCGATCTTAGCCCAGCCTGCCTTGACTTCCTCCTCCAGCAGCTGCTGTACGTTGAATCGCTGGCCAATCCTCACTTCGGCATTAGTTTCATCCAGACGACCGATGACGGGACCCAACGCGGCAACCAATGGCTGGGCACTCTCTTTCACGCCCCAGAACAACTTGACGTTGGTGTGATTGTCCACCCAAGCCAACACTCCGGTAATGCCAATACCCCCAGCAATAAGAACAACACGATCACATCGAAGTAGCGAGGACACAGAGTTGTTGGGGTACGGTCCATCCAGAAAGGTGACCAAGCTGGACGAGGCCTTCAAAGACTTGGTGATGCCTTCGGCTTTGCGGACGAAGAGGACAATCCCAGCCGCAGCCTTGGTGTCAGAGTTGGCTGACACAATGGTCTCGGTCGTGGCCAACTTCTCGGCATCATGGTGCGAGGATGGCGGGCTCGGGCTGTTGGCCTTGAGCGGGCGCAGGAGCGAGCGCGGCAGGATCGAAAATGGATGACTTTCCCATGGCCGAAGGGGGCTTAATGCGGGCAGGTGCACATAGACATGACGCCCGGGCGCGTGTCCCCAGCGAACACCGTCAATGTCGATCCGCAGGTAGCCGTTGCCAAGATCCAACACCCTAGCCCTGCGCACACCGTTCTTGACGATGCGAGCTAGCCGGGCGACTCTGTCAAACACCCACACGGCGACAGCGATATATATCCAGGTGTTGAACCCCTGTCCCGTTGAAGGAAATCGAAGCGCGGCGTGGTACCAACAGCCCACCAGAATGAGAACCGCCATGGCGATGTGAAATAGCAGGAACAGTTCATACCAGCGCTGCCGGAAATAGAGCGTCGAAACAACCAGTACCACGCAGCCAAGAACAGTAGCGACAACACCCCAAGCCCAGTAATCCATCACCGCCTGGGCGTCGTATATGCCCATGTCTTTGTACAGTATGACGGCCAGGACGGAATGCAGGAGAGCCTGTAGCATGAAGAGACGTGCCATCCATCTGTGCAGGAGCAGGTAGGTTGAGTGGGACCAATTGGTGAGCCAGAGGAGAAGATTATTTCGCCCCGCAAAGAGCATGACAAGCGGTGCGAGAGCGTATGACAGCACTCCTGTGCGGTACATCATGAAGCCAACAATCTGCTGCCACTGGTTCCGCAGCCACATGTGGCTTGATACTGTGCGGTAGCCGGTTGCCGTGGTGATTATGTTGAGTATGAGCATCATGATGATGAAAAGTGTTTGTCCCCATGTAGGCGCGTTCCCAAGGTAATATGGAAGCGGCCGAACTTGGAAGCTGCCTACCAGGCTGGGATAGACAATTCGAGGCCTGATGAAGCGGTCGTTCAACGTGCTCGCGAAGGGAAGGTAGCCGAGCCAGGTAAGGAGAATGGGAACGATGATTCCTGCCAGCAGCAACACGAGCCTGGGGCAATCTGGGGTTAGCATGGTACCCTAGACTGGAGGTATCATGACTGGAAGAACCGACAAACATACCCGTAGATGGACTGAGTACGAGATTCATGGTCCATCACACTGGCCGTGTTGAAGCTAACGAGCCAAGAATCCGGGGGGAGGGAGGTCATGTTCAATTCGTCCCCCATGGTCAGCTTCCGAGTTGGTGGTTCGTCGACATTCAAGAGGGCCTCGGTGTAGCTCCATTTGGCCGGGATGGATGGATCGCCCGTGATCGTGAGCTCCCACACTTGTTCGAGACGCGAATTAGGGACGTTGTACTCGGCGCATTTGGTGCTCATGCACCAGGCGACAGTCGTGAGGTATGGTTCGTCGTTTGCACGGCAGGAAGGTGAAGTCTGAATAGGCGATCCATGTCCGTGTCCGCCGCCGTGGTGGCTGTGATCTTCGATGGAGCACGCCAGTGCAAAACCAGCAAGGGAGCCGGTGCAAGCAAAGGCACACGGAGGGTCATCGGCCGGCATTGTCAAGCCCCGAAGACCCTCCTCGTCCCCTGAGGATGGCCAAACACATAGCGCCAGGAGGAGGATCCGAAGTGATGCGAGCGACAGCTTTGAGAGGACCATCCCAGCGGTGATATCGGGTGTAACAGTGCACTGGGTTGCATCTCGAAAGCAGGGACCAAAGGCATCACGTCTGGTGATGCAGGCTGGTGTCTATAAGCCATTATCGACGACGCCCCCGGAAGTAGATGAGTGCACTGAAGGTCCGCGTTCTGGGCTGAATAGTATTGATGCGCAAAGAGGGGTGAGCGGTTATGAGCAAGTTACTGCGCTTGGCCAATATGTGATGTATAACCTCCTTGTACGTCTATGCAACGACAGGCAAGCTCGGCGCAGGCCACAGGCACAGAAAAGCAGATCCAGCCTATCAAGTCTTATGCCACACCACCGGTATTCAGCAACACCGGTATGCGCTGAAGTGACATGGAGGTCGAGGAGGCTCTCCGGCAAACTTAGAAACGCCGTCCTGGTCTTTAAAGTCTTCATAGAGGCCTATTGACATATCAAGCTCGTGGGTGAGGTTGATGGTGCTCAGATGTCCTCAAGCAGAACTCCAACCATCAGTGTCCCAAAGCCACACATGTTGAGGCTGGCTCTCGTCCTTTGATTCTCATGCATCATTTTTCTGCTGAGGTATTGGTACTTTCGGTCAGCCACGATGACTATCAGATTATGGAGGGCGGTAATGCTCGCCTACATTGACGACCCCAGGGACAAGGTATATATCTACTGCCGGAGCTCGTGGAACGTGTTGATGGAAGTCAAAGGCCGTCGTCACCATCAGACTTGATGGGTGCGCCCAAACGGTCTCCTCATGAGACAAGAGACGGGTAACCAAGTTGTGACGGAAACGGAGCACAAGCTGTGATCAGTTGCCGCCAGCTGGGTAACACCTGTGCCAAGCCTTGTCTGGCGCGGGCTGAACTCGGACCAAACGCCCCTCACTCGATTGCCCCACCGAGAGCTGCAATCCAAACAACAAGACATCAACACTGTCGCTTCGTCTCAAGTAATATGTACAGCCCAGCAGCAGCCTGTATACGTCCCATTTTGTAATCATCTATATTCAAACGCATAAGTTATCTCTTATCCCAACATGGATCTCGATCAGTTCGGCGGCCGCACCGATGATGACCTCTTCGCCGACGACATCGAGCCGCTCCCTTACGAGGGGGATGTAGACATCCCAGCAGACACCACCACCACCGAGCCAGAGCATGCAGTGACCCCCCAACCACCAGCGCCAGATGTGACGCCGGCGTCTTCTCCCAAGCCTGCAGCGCCCAAGGGCTTGTCCAACTCGATACACAACCGTCCAGACAGGTCTCATGCATCCAAGAATCTCCAGAGCTTCAACCAAAACCAGGCCATTTCGACTGCTTTGAACACATCTCAGACCGCGCCGCCCCCATCGCTACCCCAGAACGGCCTTGCTCTCAAGTCGCAAATACAGAGAACAAACAATAGTGCCAGCGTCTCGAGCGAAGCCCGCGCGAACAGCGGCGGCGTCCCCCGCCCAAAGCTCAGCAAGGCTGAATCTGATAAAATAATGGAACAGCGGAGGCTCGATGCCGCGAAGAAAACACAGAGATACGAGCGACAGAAGAACGACGAGGAGCAGCACGCAATCGCTTATGCCAAGGGCCAACGAGAAGCACTTAAACGCAAGGAGGCCGCCAGACGGGAAGAGCCTGCCAAAGATGAGGACGTGCGCAAGCAGGGAGAAGTACTGAAGCGCAAGCAGGAAGAAGCGGCCAGACGAAAGGCTGCCATGGGGGAGAAGAACAAGTATGAAGCAGACCGGGAGCAAAACAAGGGTCGCAAGGGGATGAGAGCGTTATGGGACCAAGGCAAGGCAGATTTAGATCCGGCCGACGTGTTCACAAAAGGAGCAAATGGCGGCGTGAAAGGGTCAACGACATCTGGCTTGGGAGGAAGTAGGTTTGCTTCTGAAGGCGACAACCACGGATCTTCTTATGGGGCCAGCACAGGCAGGCAACACGGACGACGAGACCACGGGAGGAAACTGTTCGAGCCAGAAGACAGACAAGGCAGTACCGAGAACGACCATCAAGCCTTGCCCGCGCCAGCCCCACGTACCACTGCAACTCAGAAACCCAAGGCTGCCGAGGACTTTCCAGCACTGCCGTCATCAGGTCCCGCTCCTACGAACACCCTTACAAGTCCGACTTGGGTGAAGCCCGTTGGAGACTGGGCTGAAGACGTTGAGGGTTAAAGAAATGACACACATCTTGTTCTTGGTGGGCAGGTACCAAAAGCGTTGGATAGGCACGTTATTTTGATCTTGGATAATCAGCGCATATATGCATTCCTGCGCCTCAATATTGGATAAACGCAGATGTTTTTTCTGGGTGGTTGTTAACTGAACGATCCTATCGCCGTGCTAGTTCTGTTATCGAGAATCGTCCGAGGGTTGGTGAAGAGCTCTGGATTGTAACATATCGGGATGTTAAGATTGCGGATGCCCTTACGGGGTAAAAGCCGCGGCAGCTTTCCCGAGGTTTGAGGCCTTGACGATGGAATCACAGTTTGAAGATGTTTGGTGAATGTTGAGATAATGGGTATGTCGAGCGTTTTATATCACTATTACCAACCCATCCAGTACTTCACTGAGCCACCGATCCATCTGCTCGCTGGTCATGTCTGTTCCCCAACACCTGGATTTTCTACCATCCTACCCACCTCCACCATCTTGTCCTCGGCCTTCTGCCCCTTTCCCTTGAACTTCTGAACCAGCACCCCAACACGTTCTTTGATCCGCTTCTTGAGCACAGCCAAGCCCACCTCGGGCCCTTCATCCGCAGCCACAAACCTCCTCACCAAAATATTGAACATACCTCCGAAGGCCAAGGCAATCGCAGTTGAAGTGAAAATAATAACGTTATAAGGCATGCTGAAATCCGGAGTTGGCAGGCTGCACAACAACGACGTGGTTCGTAGATTGTAGGCAGCCGGGCTCAAAATCGTGATCACTGCAGCCGCTACATCGAATCCTCTGTTGGCATCTGGAGGATATTCCGTGTACCTGAGAATCGACTTTTCAAAGTCATAGGTCAAGAACACGGTAGATGCTGGTGGCACGCGCATGCGCACTTCAAGCTGGGTGCCGCGTGCTCGATCGACGGCCGGACGGTAGTAAACCTCCTTGATCAAAGACTTATCCTTGGTAGTGTGCCCCTGAATACGAGCGGACATGGTGTGTAGGTAAATACGCATAAACCAGGGAAGAGATTCCATGTAGATGAACTCGACTTCAGTGTCGGGGCTGGGGTTGCGTAGGATGGTCTGTACACCTCCGCGTTCTTGGCCATGACCAGTGAAGCTGCGCTCTGCATATAAGAGTGGTGTTTCGGGCTTGACGAGAATGGCCGACTCATCTTCCGGGGCCGGCAAGACAATCTCGAAATCCACGTCGGGCTTGATCTCGAAGCAGCGGGAGACACGGTCAAGGTTTTTCTTCTCCAGAACACCATCAGAGTGATAAACGCTCCGCGAATCTGGGACCTGGAGGCAAACTGGCGGGACAGTTGGGTCAGTCAGGGGGCATGTTCCCTTCATAGTGCGGCCAAAGATTTGGGATAGTGTCCAATCCTGATTGGCCTGGTGATCGGTCGGGAAGCAGGTATCGTGCGAGTGGTACGGTTTCGAGGTATTACACGGCAGTTCATGGCCAGGAGGGGGCCTGGGAATCGGGTTGTCTGGACCGTAATTAGCACGCTGCCCTTGGTGGGTGAAGGTGCAGGCGATATACATACCCCTCGGCCTTTTGGACCGATCAATGTCGAGAACCATATCAATGGTAAGCTCAATTTGCAGGACACATTCCCCCCCAACAGGACAGACTGGCTTAACATCAATGGCCATGCTTTGCCATGAGGCGTCGAACAGCTTGTGGCCGTCGAGCAAAGTGGCGATACCTGCCTTCCCCTTGCACGGCAAGAGCTTTAAGAAAGGGGTAAGGTTCTCGGTGCACACAACCTCATGTGGCAAAACTCCATAGAGCAAGTGTGTATCGGCGGCCGTCGTATTAAGATGGTCGCCTTCGGGCTGGAAGGACATGACAGGGCGGGTGGTTCGGGTTCCATCGATGAAGTTGAGCGAGGCGCAGAAGAGGCCAGAGAGCGCGTTCGTCAGGGTCAGCCATTTGTGATCGGCTCTGCGGGGGAGTATAGTTAGTTTTGGCAACAAAAAAGAAGTTGGTTTCTTCGACTGGCTTACTCCTCGTCCGTCGCGGCTTGTAACCAAGCCCAGAGCTCGACACCTGTTCCTCCTTCTCTGGCACCACCCCATGGCCTTGCGCCCCAGGCCTCCGAATCCCACCTCCCCAGGCTGAATCTCAGGTGCAGCTCCTGTGTCCCGGCATGTTGTAGAATTTGACCAAGTGATCGAGGAAAAAATCGAAAGTTGTGGGCCTCGAACTCGGAGAGGGACGTGTTGGATCGAAAATTAAAGCTTGCTAAAAGCGCCGACAGAGGCAGTGGTCGAAGGACGAGCTGTTCGTGGTAGTCTGCTGCGGCCGCAAATGCCGGAGGAAGAAGAGAAGCAAAGGAAATCCACGAGAGCAAAACGAAGCAAAATAGTTGACGCATTTCCTCAAGGATCACGGCGGTCCGTCCATTGGCGCCGCACAGCTCGAAAAAGGTACAAGAAGAAACAGAAAGTAATTCAGGGTGCATGGTGTCTTGGCTGTCGCGACGCACGAGATGACGGCCAGCGGGTCAGACAGCGGCCAGGGGCGGTCCAATGCCCCACAACAACGGGAGGACCCACATCCACCCAGTGCGCCCAGTGCGCTGACGTTTTCCAAACAGCGCAGCCTTGCAGCGCGGCTGAACTTTACCATCAATTTATTTTCCCTATCCAGCCACACATCGCCATCGAGGTCGACAGAGCATTACCGACAGCCCTATTCCATCGCAATCCTGCCCAAGGATACTTTCTACAAGTATTAAAACCCCTCTTTCTGCTTGACCACTTGCCTTATTCTAGAGCGCATTCGCAATCATGGCGGCCGAACAACGAAAGCTCCTCGGTTGGTAGTCCTCATCTTCCTGTCATCGTCCTCCATCCACTTGGCTAACATCCCGTGTAGAGCAGCTGATGGGCTCTAACCTCACCACTCGCGCCGCTCAACTTCCCCTTACCGACCCAAAAGTCTGCCGGTCCTACCTCGTCGGAACCTGCCCTCACGATCTATTCACAAATACAAAAGCCGACCTTGGCCCCTGCCCGCGCGTCCACTCAGAACCCCTCAAACAAGAATACGACTCTCTATCCGAACCCGAAAAGAAGAAACTGGGCTTCGAGCACGATTACCTTCGCGATCTGTCATCCCGTATCGACGCATGCAATCGTAACATCGACACTCTTCAACGTCGCCTAGAGAAAACCCCTGATGAAGTCCGACAAACTAACGCGCTGTTGAAGGCCATCTCTGACCTTGGGTCAACGATTGCGAACGGCCTGCTGGAGGTTGAGATCTTGGCCGAGACGGGCGAAGTAGGGAAAGCCTATGATGAATACTACAAGGTGCGGCATGCGCAAGCTGCCAAGGCCGAGAAAGAGAAGGAACTAAAAGCGCTCAGTGAGACCTCTGGCCCGTCGGGTCATCAGAAACTACAAGTATGCGATGTCTGCGGCGCCTACCTCAGCAGGCTTGACAATGACAGGCGGTTGGCGGATCATTTCTTTGGCAAGATGCACTTGGGTTTCGCCCAGATGAGGAAGGCATACGAATCTTTCCCAAAGGAGATGAGGGGCAGGTATCAGGGCGGCGGTGGAAGCGGTGGCCATGGGAGAGGTGGGCAACAGATGGACGATGACATGGGACATGTGCCTACTGGGCCTGGAGGTGGATTCGGGGATGGCTGGAATAAGGGTCCACGAGGTTCACGTGCCGGTGGTGGGTTCCGCCCGAGAGGGCCAAGGCAGAGGTGGTAGATTAGAGGGCGCGACATTGGTTGTATTTCTCTCTTTTCGGTCAAGACTGTTACCGTAATATGCATTAGCAAGGCGTTTGGGAGTTTGCAAATGCTAAAGTCGACAGAATTTGATTTCATTGGTTGGACCAGTTCTCGGCACAAGATCTCGCCCCACAGAGCACAACATTTCATCCAAACAAGTGTGATGGGGTGCCTACCTGGCACATCAATACATCTAGTGCTTTCATCCTACAGTTCACAGGCAAGCAAATCTTACAGAACTAAGACCTACTTTTCCCTACGGCAGCATCAGACCCATCTCAGAGTGCCGCAATGGATGTTGTACAGGATTCGCAAGTTGGAGAGCGGGAGCAACATGAGCAACTTGATAAGGACGATAGCCACAAACTGCGCAGAGAGGACGACGACGAAGAAGAAGAAGAAGACGACGGAGAGGACGAAGACCTCGATTCTGATCGTCGATACTACGGGTTATCGTTACTATTCTACGAACCCACTGATGATCCACCTACCCCGTCGACCTACCGTTACAAGCCTTTGGACACGGCGAAACAGGAAATTAGATGCGCCTACCTGAAGCCCGGCAAGTATGAAGATGATCTCGCCCTCTCATTGCGTCACGTGTCATACGACGATGACGAGGTCGACTACTACGCCCTTTCCTATGTCTGGGGCTCACAGCAGGATCCGCTACCGGTCTACGTCGAGGGTTGCGGGGAACCGTGCTGGTGTGACTCTGAAGATGTGGACCCCGACAACAACATCATCATGGTGACCAGAAACCTGGACACCGCCCTGAGGCATCTCCGGCTCCCCGACTTGACGATGCCGATATGGGTTGACGCTATCTGTATCGACCAGCAAAACACGACAGAACGAAGTCAACAAGTGGCAGTCATGTGTGAGATCTACCGTAGAGCGGGCGAAACATTTGTATGGATTGGTCCAGCCGAGGATAACAGCGATATGGCCATGGACTGGGTTGATCTAGTTGGACATGGCGTCGAGGTCGATTGGAACACAGAGGCGATGGGGACCCCTGAGTACATCACAATCCCCGAGTATCAACATGTGGCAGATGCATCCATGCCCTGGGAATTCACTTGGCCCGGAGCACCGTTGCAACTGTGCTACTTGGCCAACAGGGAATACTTCACGAGGCTCTGGGTAAGGCAGGAGGTCAAATTATCCCCACGCAAAGTACTGATCTGCGGCAAAAAGAGGGTCGAGTGGGAGCTTTTCAGTGGCTTTGCTCGTTGGATGGCAATCAAGCCGTACACGTGCGTGGATGAGCACGGTTATTGGACAAAAGAACTGGCAGCAATGTATAAAGACGGGAGCAACTTGGTTCTGAACATTTGCGCAAGAACCTTTGACGGGGCCTTCCCAACTCTTGATCGGCTTCGTTTCGACAATAGTAAGCTGAAGTGGACAGATCCCAGAGACGCCATTTACGCCAACTTGGGTCTGCTAGCGCCAGAGTACCGTCAATTAGGAATTGAGCCTAACTACGATCAAGATCCGGCAGAAGTCTTTATAGATGTCGCGGTTCGGGTAGCCACCAAACTCTGCAGTCTGGGCTTCCTTGAATCTTGCGATCTTATATTGACCGATATCAAAACGCTCCCCAGTTGGGTTCCGGATTGGTCGTCGTCCTTGATAGTAGAAGCAGGCATGCAAAACATCTGGAGCTCATGCGCTTGGATATCCGCCCAGGTTGAATATCTTGGTGACGGCGTGTTGGCTGCGAACGGAGTCCTCGTCACGGAGGTAATAGAAGTTGATTACTGGGAAGATGAAAAACTCTATTTCGACCAACTTTATATGGTGTACAACTGCATCAGGTATTGGTGTGATCTTAAACCCGCGGATTATGATGAACGCCAGGAACAATATATGGATGGCAGCAACTTGACGTGGTTAGAGGCTTGGTGCACACTCTTTCTTTATGGCAATATCAAGGATATCTTTGAGGCAGGACAGGAGTCCAGGATCAATAGACCTGACTTGTGGTCAATGCAGGAAGCGAAAGAACTGTTCCTCATCATCCTAACAGCACCTTCTTTTCACGACATCTGGTCTCTTGATGATGAGTTGTGGCGACGCCTGGAGAAGTTTTTATCCAAGATCGGCGACAGGATGAAGGGGAGAACTGTATTTCAAACCGCTGGTGGGCACATTGGAGTAGCACCTGCAGTTTGGGCTGGTGATTCGGTGGCTGTGCTTCTCGGTTGTCCAGTTCCCGTTCTTCTGTGGCCTAAAACGGACCACTCGCGGTGGAGGGTGTCATCGACTTGCTACATTGTCGGGCTAATGAGTGGGGAAGCTATCCTTGGGCCTTTACATAGCTGGCGAGCTGTCGACTGGAGATATCGAGAAGGGATGTCTCCCAATGACAAGATCAACAGGCTCCACTCTGGTCTCTTCAACGAAGACGGAACATTGAAGACTGACCCGTCTAAAGTGCTGGAAGATTGTGGGATTCCCTGTATCAGATACGAGAGGGAGCCGCATGTGCTAGAGGTTTCACCAGATGCATTGCGGGACGCCGGCATCAACTTGCAAAAGTTTGAGCTTGTTTAATAGTACGTCCTGGACAAAAAAGCCGGCACTGCAAAGGGGGAATACAGGCCTTAAAAGATAGTTAATAGGCCTTAAAAGATAGTTAATAGGCTTTAAAAGATAGTTAATAAGCCTTAAAACATGTTAATAGGCCTTAAAAAATATTAAAAACACTTTTAAAGATAGTAATAAGCCTTAAAAGATAGTCAATAGGCCTTGGAAGATAGTAAGAACACTTTAAAAAATCCTTTTACCGTGTTAAAAGATAGTAATAAGCCTCAAAAATAGTTAATAGGCCTTGGAAGATAGTAAGAACACATTAAAAAATCATTTTACTGTATTAAAAGATAGTAATATGCCTTGAAAGATAGTAATATGCCTTGAAAGATAGTTGATAGGCCTTTTCTACAATTTTAAAGCTGTGATCCTGGCGTGCAGTACCGATTATGTTGTCCATAGCGTGCTTAGGTATCCTTGTCCCCAGCGTATATTAGATGATGATGAATGATATCCCCGCCTCGAAGTCAAATTATCCTCAAAACGCCTACTATAAGGAAGTGGTATCATATGCGTCTAATGCAGTGCTAGTCAAAATTACCGCACCCTACTTAAAAACATAAAAAAAGCAGCCCGTGCCTCAGCAGTTAATAGTCTTGGGCCAAATCAACGCACTCCACTTCGAGACCTACACCTCACAGCTCATCACTTGCAATCGCAAGTCAAGGTAGCACCTGTTCATCACCCAGCACTCCCTCCCTGCGCCAACCATAAAGACCCCGCCAGCTCCAATCACAAACTCTTCGGCGCCCTCTTGATTCTTCTCTCCTTTGAATTGCACCCTCAGTTTCCCACTATAAAGTGAGCATATTCGAGTCCTGCCGTTGTCTGCCGGAAAGACATGATGCGTGCCTGAGGGAATGTTCACCACCTGCACGGCCAAGTTTTGATGGCCCGGAATGACAACTTGGCCTGAGAGCTGTAACGCCGAAAACGCGTGCTGAGCCTGAGGTAGTGCCGGGGCGGGCTGGTCTCCTACCTCCCAATCTTCCATCTCGAGCTCGCTTTGTGGGATGACTCTGGCTCCGGGAACCACTATGGCGGAATTTGCCGGTTGCGGTTGTCCTTGCTGTGCGACTTCCATGGTGACGAATCGAGACCGTTTCGGAGTTGGTCTATCGAGGAATGAATCCCCATGTTCTTCCCCATCATTCCGACTTCTTTTGCCCCGTCCGACATTAGGAAGGGAGCCATTCTCGCCATCATCGCTACTTGTGTGGGACTGTGTTCGGGGTTGGTGCCGTCTAATTGATTCCAAATTCATTGGGATGCCGTTTCCTTGCTGTCCCTCCGATTCCACCGGCACCCAAACGCAAGTCTTTGTATGTGGGTAGGTTGGCACCTTAGGAACGCCTATCGGTTCGGGAGTATTTGGGCGGCCGCGCGAAACAACGTACGGTGTGGTTTCCACGTCCGGCCTGCTTTCTTCGACAACTGAAAATGTGCCGTCGAGGTTGTCGTTCAGGCCCATACCACGATGAATACGAATCAAAAAGTGGCGACCAAGCTCATGGCGGGCTTTGAAGAGATAGCGGCATGATCGAATGGGACAGATCCAGGGCCGGCCAGAAACTGTGGTGTCGAGCTGGTACCCCGTTGGGAGTAGACCTCCATGCATACCAACGAGCTGTCCCTTCTCGTCTGGAAACATGCCGTACGGGCGATCATCCTCGCTGGCAGTGAGGCCCTGCATAGGCGTAGTGGCAGTGGAACGAGGCGTGCTGGTTGTTTGCGAACGGGTAGACATGCGAGCTGGTGGGGGAGGGGGCGGGCTATCCGGGATCAGAACGTCTTCTTCGTCGTCGGATGGGAGAAGATGACTTTTGCGCCGAGAGTTGATATGCCTCTGTGCCTGCGATTTCGCCACGCGCTCTCTAGCCCGTTGCAGATTCGGCTCGACCAATGGATCGTCGGCGAGGCTGATAGACTTTTTGGATACCAGAAGGGGCGGTTTTCCATAGCCGCCGTGAAGGACGCCGTCCCCCTTTTCGGCGCTGTCGTATTTACCAAGCTCAGACAGCGTTCCATCCAGGTTGTCATTTAGACGGGACGCGCGGTGTGTAATCTGCGCCGGTTAGTTAACTAGAGTGACAGTGATCATATTCTGGCAAAGAGATCTTACATTGAAATGCTTTCCTAGCCCAAACAGTTTGTCAAATAACTCTCTGCAAGACCGGATGGGACAGATCCAGGGAAATTCGGGATGATCAAATTTCTTGTATCCCGGCGGCAGCATAGCGCCTTTGGTGCCGGTAAGTCCATGTTCGTCTGAGGTCTGCTTGTCAATACGCACCATTGACGAATTGGATGAGATGGGTGGACTTACCCTTCCACACGCGGTAGGTTTCGCTGTTGAGGGCCGAGTCAAAGGCCTGTTGAATCTCCGGGGGAGGTATGTTGGACAACCTCTTTGAGCCCTTCTTCTCGACCACGTTGATTGACTCTGCTGGCTGCATAATCTCGGGATCACTACTTGCGGTGCTGACAGGGCTTGGGACGGTAGGCTGTGCTGTGGGTGCGGGGGTGGCAGAGTGTCGAGTCTCGCTCTCAGCTGACGGCTTGGCAGCTGGTGGGCGACTCGGAGGTGGGAATGGCCCACTGAATCTGGTCCGTTTCAACATGAAGGGCTTTTTTGTCGCAGGCGCAGGCACAGGCGCAGGAGCGCCCGGTGCCGGTGCCGGTGCCTCCCGAGACACATTCCTGCGCTCCATGAACCCGGCGTGGTTTGAGGAATGAAATAAACAAAAGAAATTCGACTACGATTACTTCCAATCCAATGCCCCGAGATAAATGATACCCGACTCGAGCAAGCAAACAGATCTCGACGCGTGGAGTCGCGTGCGTTTGTCAGGGAATGGATCCGGAACGTAACGTCGAGAACGCAGCTCCAGCATTCCAGGTTGTGGAAGCAGTGGGTCGAGCACTGGTCCATGCTCCAGGAGATTCTCGCCAAAGCTTAAATCGACCTCACATCAGGCATCACCATCAAATTTTAGCGACGAATTAGAATTGGTGGGAGGACCTTTGGCTGGCGGGTGTCTGTTAAGCTGCTATCCCGTTATTCTTCATGGACTAGGGATCAGCTGCGGGTTGTTGGAGGCCAGAGTGTTGCCACGTTGGACCCTGACCCCGGCGACTCATTCACATGGTGTTGAGCACCGCTCGACGGGTAAAACATCTCTCCATGAAGGAAACAACATTGTTCGGTTTCTATTAGATTTCTTCGGTCCCTATTTAATAGGGCAGCGGTGCTGTAGTGCCTTGCTAGGCTGACATGACAACGGGGCCAGGGGCGAAGCCCCATCTGACATGAACATGTCCCCCAACGCACAAGAGTGCCTCCCTCAATAGAGATATCTTGGAGATGGAGCCCCTCCAACTTTGTAAAGGTGTCAATTACGGATACGGACACTTTTCATCCAACTTCTCCGTGTCTTGTTCTCGTGAAAAAATCTCCCTCGAGTAATTACCCAAGTTTTACCCCGCACTCCTGCTCCCGAGCGTCTGTTTGCACCCACTATGGCTGCACCGTCACAAGCTCAGCTCGTCCACGCTCCTCTGCGCCCAACCATCACAGGAAAGAAAAGCGTCTTCCTCGCTGGCACAACCACACGCACAAATGGGCCCGAGTGGCGAGACACGTTACTCCAGTCCATCTGTAACCTCCCTATTACCGTCTTCAACCCCCTTCGGCTAGACTGGGATAGTTCCTGGAAGGAAGATGTTGACTTTGCTCCCTTCAAGGAACAAGTGGAGTGGGAGCTTGACATGCTACACCAGGCGGACCTAGTGGTGGTGTATTTTGGGCCACAGACAGACGCGCCTATCAGCCTGCTGGAGTTTGGACTGTTCGCGCAGTCAGGCAAGGTGATTGTGTGTTGCCACAGAGCTTACAGGAAACGGGGGAACGTGGAAATTGTATGCAAGAGGTTTGATCTCACAGTGCTGGATGCAGAGGTTGGTGATCTTGCGGAGGAGGTCAAGGGAAGATTGGAGGCGCTGGGTCTAGATTCTGAGCCAAAGCAGCTTGAGCGCCAGAGAGGACGGGAGTCAGCACCAGAAGCATAGAAGGGTATCTTATTCTATAGCGGATAGAGAATACTTTGTTGAAATACACCCAAGGGTCTGCTTCGAGCCTGTCTTGTCATGTCCCCGTCTTTGGTAACTCGCAGCTGCAGAGCAGAGAGGCTTCTGGTCTGCGGCTTGGCAATCATGATGTGGCTGATGTGAACTCTTTGCGCCACAGTGTGGTGGGGAACAATGCGGTGCCAGACACCCCGCCAAAACGGTTTGAGATGTCGCAACACCAGTGAACGGGCTGGCTTTGACTCATCTTCAACGGGCCACCGTGACCTTTTTTTGAACGACACCCCAGGAAATTGCGAAGCAGCAAGACTGATTTGACCGTCGAGAGGTCAATCCAGAAACTGCACCACTCCTCAGTCCTGGATGCGCTCCATCGTCGCCGCACGACCTTTTTTTTCTTCGTTGAAGTTGAGGCCACTGGTACTTGCAAGCCGACCCCCGAGGTTCTTCCGATCTTATTCAACGCCAAATATGGCCTCTATCACTGTCCATAACTCCCTGAAACCTGGTGCGCCGGTGCCCTTCGTACCCAAAGCCGACGGCAAGATTTCGTGGTATGCTTGCGGGCCAACAACCTACGACCTCAGTCATCTCGGTCATGCCCGGAACTATCTTTCCAATGGTATGGATTTCTGTGCTCCACTCCCAATTTTCAGGTCTTGTGAAACTAACAGACAATCCAGATATCATCCGCCGCATTTTCCAGGATTATTTCGGATATGAGGTTAACTTTGTGATGAATTACACCGATGTCGATGACAAGATCATCATCAAAGGTATATGAACCCACCATTTTCCCCCGCGTCTGAAAACCAATTCTGACGCCCAGTCCCCAGCCCGGAGACAGCGATTGCTCGAACTGGAGAAGGAAAAGTCTTACACTCCTGAGCAGCTCCGAGAGCTTGTGTCCAAGGCTTTCCAAGCATATGCTCAAAGCAACCTTGCCCTGTTAGTGGCCGAGGGCCAGCCAACATTGGATGAGAACAACTATCAGGGGCGAAAAGATGCTGCCTATGGCAAGGTTCTGGCGGGCGGGACCCTCACGGGTGAGGGCAGGCCAGGGGACCCAGAGGCCAAGATCAAGATGCACCTGAACAACATGGACTCGGCCGCCAAGTGTCTCCAAACTTCTTCGGGCTTTGACGGCGCCGAAGACATCCTCCTACCCTACCTTGATTCCCTCTACAAAGAGACCATCGATACAAGCGATCAAACCATCTTCACCGATCTCACCCAGAGAATGGAGAAGGCCTTCAACGATGACATGACCGCCCTAAATGTCCTTGAGCCTACCGCCGTCACCAGGGTTACCGAGTATGTCCCTCAGATTGTCTCCTTTGTCGAGCAAATCATTCAAAAGGGGTTTGCGTATGAGGCCGACGGGTCAGTCTACTTCGACATTGGAGCGTTCGAGAAGGCTGGGAATACTTACGCAAGGCTTCGCCCAGAGAGCAGAAACGACAAGGCTCTGCAGGAGGAAGGAGAAGGTTCTCTGTCCAAGAGTTCGGGTGGTCAAAAGAAGCGCGACGCCGATTTTGCGCTCTGGAAGCGGAGCAAGCCCGGCGAGCCATACTGGCCCAGCCCCTGGGGCCAAGGAAGACCTGGCTGGCACATTGAGTGCTCTGTGATGGCCTCTGATAAGCTGGGTGACAACATGGATATCCACTCCGGTGGTATTGATCTTGCCTTCCCACACCACGATAACGAACTCGCTCAGAGTGAGGCCTACTTCCACCAGTGTGGCAACGGTGAGCATACTTGGGTCAACTACTTTTTGCATATGGGCCACCTGTCTATTGCCGGAAGCAAGATGAGCAAAAGCTTGAAAAACTTTCAAACGATTCAAGATGCTCTTGCGACCACATACACAGCACGGAGCATGCGTATCGTCTTCTTGATGGGCCGGTGGAACGATGGTGTGGAGATATCCGGAGACATGCGCAAGCAGGCCGACAGCTGGGAAAATACTCTTGACAACTTCTTCACGAACATCAAGGCCAAGGTTGCCGAAGCCGACGTACCAACCGATGGTGTTAAGGACCTGTCCCTCACAGGCGCCGGAAGTACCCTGGCAGAGGATCTTGAGCAAGCCAAGAAGGATCTGGACGCAGCACTTCGCAATTCCTTCGACACTCCTAGTGCCATGCAAGTCATTCTACGACTGGTCCGCAACGCCAATATTTACATGAACGACAAGGCAACATCCTCTGATCTTCAGTCGGTCGAGGCCGTGGCCCGCTGGGTCACCAAGATCGTAGGCATCTTCGGTCTCGATGCCACCGCAACGCCGCCTTACAATGGCCTTGGTTGGGGATCTGCCTCCGCCGCCGCTGCCGCCAACACCGACCCCCGGACAGCCGCCAAGCCATACGCCGCTGCATACGAGAGGGTCAAGGCTGATGTTCAAGCGCTGAACCTGTCTGCGACATCGATTCAATCTGCGCTCGAGCAGTCTCCAGAGTCTGAATTTGCCGAGGCAGAGAAGAGCGGCGAGCGGGACATGGAGAAACTGGCGATACCCTACCTCCGCGCTACCTCTCGTCTTCGCGATGAGCTACGGGCCATTGTCCCGAGTCTTGGCTCAGAATCTCAAGCCAAGCAGGCCGTTCTCGCTCTCAGTGACCGCATCCGTGACTACGATCTGACCGACCTTGGTGTACAGCTCGATGATCAGATCGATAAGCCGAGTCTGATCAAGTTTGTGCCTGCTGCCAGGCTCATTGCTGCGAGGGAGGAGAAAGCGTCTCTACTTGCCGAGAAGGCCAGGCAGAAAGAGGAAGCTCGGAGGGCTCGAGAGAAGGCCGAGGAGGAGAAGTGGGCCAAGGCAAAGGTGCCCCCACAAGAAATGTTCAAGAACGACCCGAAGTACACGGAATGGGATGCCGACGGTTTGCCGACAAAGCTGGCCGAGGGCAATGAGGCAGTGCCCAAGAGCCAGGCTAAGAAGTTGAAGAAGGACTGGGACAGGCAAAAGAAGCTCCATGATGAGTATCTTTCCAAGTTTGGAGGTAAGGCTTAAGCGATTTTCTATTCCTAGGATACCTACATAAAAAGTCATGCTCTGTCCTCAGTTTTTTCCGGCTCAAAAATATTGCATCCCATTGATTTAACACCTCGGGTTTATCTCCATTTTTACGCGGCTTTCAACGTTATAGAGCTGTTCACTTCGGGACTGTGGGGGAAACACGTTCGGGGAAACACGTTCGAGAAAACGCTGTAAGTGATTCAGTATATTTACAGGGCAAATGCACTATTCACAAATCCTTCTGTCTTCGAACCCGAAATCACCACCAACCCATAACCTTTTCCCAATACATTTTCACCTGAACCTTATCCAAAATACGTCACAAGTGGCCGCCCATGGGTATCCAGTCTGCTCCCTTGCCTTCCGATTCCCATTAATTCCAGCTCCTTACGTAGTCCCATCAATGCCAGATATCAAAGCCAAAGTGTGTGAACAACCTCACTGCCACAAAACTCCGGCTTCCATATCCTCTCCGTCTCTTCTCACACCCAGGAATTCTTTTAACCAACACTGAGGATCGGGGTTTGCCTTGGGAATGAACACAGCCCCCGCGCACTTTTCTTCCCTCGCGCACCTGTCCAAGCAGCCTGACAAACTCAAAACATCATCCTTCACCAACCCCAACACACCGTCACCACCGGCATAGTTCGCTCCGCACTGTCGCCTAAACACCTTTTGTCGATCGTTGACGGCGGCTGTGTAATTAAGCCCATGAGCCGAAGGACAGGAAAGAGACACTGTCTTTCCCGCTCCGGTGGTATACGTCGACAGCATGAAACCACCTTCGCCATTATCATCACCAGGTTGAGGTGGTGGGTTACTATTGTCCTGTTAATCTCTGTCCTTCTTTTCTTCTTCTCCAGAGTCTTCAGAGGGAGGAACACATACCTCTCCGTCGTGGCAGCAGTCTTGATCTTTCCCGTCGCCACAGCCCCTAGCACGCCCGCCAAGACAATGATGATCGCCACAAGCATCACCAGAACCCAAAATATCGACCTCTTCGCCAGCGGTTTCTTTCCAAAACTACTGCTCCGCGCACCGGAGAAGGACCGGTCGGCGCCGGAAGGGTGGCGGTTGTGTCCATTTCTTAGCCGGCTCCCGCCGCCGGTAGCTCCGGGGACGTATCCTGTCTGCGGATCTCGCTCTACGTCATCCCCGCTGTTGATGCTCCATGCGTCTCTTAGCGAGTGGACTCCCGATGGTCTTGGTTCCGCTAGTATGGTTCCTTGCCCAGCGGTGTATGTTGTGTGAGTTGGTGCTGGAGTGGGGACAGGACTTGGACGTTGCTGTTGATGGGCTTGGAAGTACTGGACCGTTGAGGGAGGTGGAGATGAGGACAGCTGCTGTGGTGGGGGGCGGTGATGCTGGTGTTCGTAATCGTGGGTGGCTACCTCGGGGTAGTTCTTTTCGAGGTGGAGAGGAGGCTGTTCAGTGGTGACTTCGGGAAAATTGCTGGACTCGGTTTCTTGCTGCTGGGATGGTGATAGACGGCCGGGGAGAATGGAGGATTGGGATTGGGGATCGTGGACGACTTCGGGGTAGGTGGTTGAGTTTCGCTCGGCGGTTTGTGGTGGGTGGTTGGGGATGTGGATGAGCCCGTCGTGACCGGTTTCCGGGGTGTTTCTTTCCATTTCGTCGTGTTCATATCATCCAGTTTCTCGTGTCGATCACCTAGTCGCCATGAGGAGCGTGGCCTGTCTGGTGGTCGAAGGGGTTGGAAACATCAAGAGAAGCGCCGAGGCAAACAAAGGAATGGAAGGAAGAACTTAAGGAACAAAAACAAAAAGCCACCAACACAACTCCGCGAACGAATCGTGTTTCAACGTCGGTCGAGTGGTGAGCTGTTGGTGAGCAAGTTGGAGCTAATGACGGCCTGCGGCGTGGATTGCTGCGCTGCAACCCTTTCCCTTGCGGTTGTGCCGATTCCCCACAGAAAACGAGGGCTCTTTTCCCAAAGCAGTCTCGCGGTGAGATTGGCGGACAGGGGCCCATGATGCTGCGCCGCTCTATCGGGACGCTATGGGGCGAAGATCGCAACGGCTAGCGCTGAGCTGTCGCGATCTGCAGTCGGCTCTCTCGCGATTTGCTGGTGCCTGGGTCTTGGGAGGATAAAGATAGGGAGGCTGTGCTGTATCTCAAACTCGACATCTGTGGCCATGTCGACATGTTTCTTTCTTTAACAGCCGCTAGAGTCCAACATGCAGGGTGCTGCGGTGGCAGTAGAGGAAGATCACAACCACAACGTCACGATGTTTTCTTCCAGAGCTGGAATTCTATTATCCACCGGAAAAGAATAAGCTAAGTGGCTTGCATGAGTAAGGTAAGTACCTATCAAGGTAGGTAGATTCAACTTTCCACGTATCCTTCTCATTGTAGCCCTCCCATAGCTCTTATAACCCTATGCAAAATACTTATATCTTTCCAGAAACCAGGCCAAAGAGAAAAAACAAAAAACGGTTGAGATAAGGATGGAGTGCTCGCTGTGGGCGGTAAGGAGCAACTACAGAGTACCCGTTGCCCAAAAATCCGGACTGTGCATCGTACCTACCGATTGAGAAGTTTCTCCCATCCTTGATACCTACCCTCAAACGATGGGATCGTAATCCTCCGCTTGGTCGTCGTGGCGTCCCTTCAACTCCCAGCAGATACGATCAAACGCCAGATGTCTCGTCTTGAAGCCAAAGACCACTACTGCTCCGGTGAGAGGGGCCTTCACGTAGGCAGCTCCGCTAGGCGTCATTCCTGTGGCATAGACAAGCATTTTGCCAGTGAACTTGGTGAACTCTTGTGCGGTCAGAAACCACGGGAATTTGTCCTTGCCGAGCCTCTTCCATCGGTCGAATTGACCCATCACCAGAAGTACCAACTGAAGACATCCTGCAACAACACCCGCTTTGCCCCCCAACGTCTTTCCAAAGGTGTGCCAGAATTCTATGAATCCGTCCAGTGCCCATACAAACAGACGGGGCATGAATTGATCGATTTTCGTTGTAAACTTGTCGACTAGGCCTTGCCACATACCACTATCGCCACCTCCGGATAGAAGCAGAAGCCCACCCCGAGCAAACCACAGGAAGGCTTTGAACACAGCAGAGAGCCCAAAATTAAAGTTCCCAGCCTCTGCTGCTTTGTCAGGAACCCAAAGAAAAGGCACTGTCACAATGGTGAACCATGTACTGTCCAGAATGATGGAAGCAAGCTTGGTGATCTTCTTCCCTGATCGACCGCCTCGCTTCTCGAACCTCTCAACACTTGCCTGGAGAGCCTTCTTTGCAGTTTCCACTTTGATGGGCTGCTCCTCGACTTGGTCCTTTTTGTCTTTTAGGCGGCCCATACGTTCATCGAGGTCGGGACGCATGATGTCTGGATGAGTGAGCGGCTCGATGCCTTTGATAGCGGTGGGACGTTCCTTGGTGATTACCTTGTATACAAGCGTCGTGGGTACAGCAATTGCAAGACAAACTGCATCAAGAACGGTGAGATTACCCCCGTTAGTGACTCCTTTGTAGATTGTGGAGAGGACTGGGACGTGAATGACATGATTCATAGAATCAGCCAAAGCGAGAATGATGTCGCTCAAGGAACCCAAGATCGCCGTGACAAGGCTCTCAATAAGGCCAGCGAAATCGTCCAATAGGTCAAACCCAACTGTCTGTATCAGACGTTCCAATGTGAGGGTGTCTCCGCTTGCCAGCGACCCAAAGAGCTCGAGTATGTTGACACTGAGTCTGGAGGCAAGCTGGTCCAGCTCTCTCCACATTATCCCAACTCTCAACATGATGCGTTCCAGAGTGCTTTGACCCTCGGTGCGCGGGCTGATGGTTGTCTCTCCAGTTGACTTTGGCTTGAGATAATTGAGTATCTCGTGTGCTTGGGGGCTGTTCAAAATGTCCCTTGCCTTGCGCAACTCTTCGGAATCACCCCTGATTGAGGGATCAACCATGATTTCTTGCTTTCCCAAGCCAAGCTGACGTATCTCTGGAGGCAGGTCGTTGTAGACCTCTTTGAGTTGCCGCGCCTTACTCCTGATATCCTCCAAATAAGTCATGGCCTTGAGCTCCACGAAGGCTATGCTGTCGGAGCACATCAGGAGGCTCTGGGTCGTCACGTTCACAAGAACGTTCTTGACAGCCAGGATATCGTCCCAGTCGAAATGGAACTTGAGCCAATCTGCCACGCGATCTGCGCTCTCTGCTATGGCTGCCAAAACGGTCTGCATCGCCGCAGCCACCTGTGGTGCATTTTGTAACACAAAATCCCATGTTTGCTGGCCGATTCTGATGGCGAACTTCCATGCCTCGTTCACCTCATCGACAGTGCAGCTCCTGGTATTGCTCATGATTAGCTTCTCTTCGGTTCGACATTGGTTGTCACGGCATATGGGTGATGCTTACCAGGTGTGATCGATCTTCTCAGCCACCTGATAAAGAGCGCCCCAGAAGGGGTCAGCCTTGAAGCGGGACAGGGAAGATTCTATCGCGCTACGGAGGATTGAGTTTCCGCTCGAATCAGAAGACATCTTCTTCCTGACTTGATACAACTTCTGAAGTGTAACCACCATCCTTTCCAGTTCCTCATCTGCGACGTCATCTTTGACGAAATCAAGACCCTTGAGGGCATCCACTGAGTCAATCTGTTTGATCTTCGACCAGAACTTGGACATTGGGTCGATGGTCAAACTGCCACCCGTCTTGCTAAAGACTTTGAAGCAGCTATCTGAGACATCAGAGAGAGTGACAGTAGGAGCACCGATCCCTCCCTCGCTCAAGGGGATCAGGATAGTCAGGATGCCCTCCTCATCTGTGGATACCTTTGCCTGATTAGACTGCGAGGGAGTTGAAGTAATGCATCTTCCGTTGATTGTCATCTCTGCCGAGATAGAACTGTGCAATAGCAGCGGCTGATGGGCCAAGGGTAAGCCATTGTCCCCCTTGAATGTGACGCGAATGGTGTATGAAGATGCGATGGTGACATTGTCCGAATCCGGAATAAGAATGTCGCGGGGGTTGTTCCAAATCCTTGTCTCGAGGCTCTGCGTGAGCATCTTCAAGGTACTGCTCCTGTGATCTCCCTCCATTACAAAAAGCCTCTGTCCAAAGATGGGACTGTGAAGCGCTGCAAATGTGCCGTCGCCCTGAAGCTCACCCATCAGTGTGATAGCATCAGACATCGAATGTGGGGCAGTGTTCGAGATGGAAAACTCCTGGTATGAAAGCCTATTATCCTTGCTGAGAACCCAGGCGGATATCTGCTCGGCTCCAAAGCTCTTGGCGACATGCAGTTGGGATGTCTCTGAATAAGCAGCATCTGATGAGATGACTGAATAGGCTCGGCTGGCCTTGAAACACTCGTCAGAAGTCCGGTGTACCAGCCCTTCTGGGGTGCTGAGCAACAGGTCTGTCGAGTCTCCTTTTTGGTAACATGCTATTTTAGACAGGGGAGTGACGGGCACATGTTGCACAAGTGTTCTCCAGATTGGCCGGTCTGCTGTTGGGTCACGTCCGAAAAATCTCAAATGTGTGGACTGCTTTCTGTTCCTGAACAGAACAAAAAGGCCTCGATACATTTTGAGTTTTCCCGGACAGATTTGCAGAATCCTGTCAATGTCGCTTGGCAGCTCCACTGTTTCATCCCACGTCCAGGAATGAGTGGCAACGTTGGTGGAAATGGCGTGAACGTCTTCGGTTGCTTTGCCGGGGCTTTTTAGGACCACGTAGACGAAAGAAGAACCTAAAGGGGCTCTCGGTTTAGAGACAGCCAGCTCCTGTGTTGGACACTGCAGCCATGGTCAGTACCTAATCAACACCGATGGGCGCAATGGCCGAGGGCTTCATATGTCTCGCGTCGATGGGCCCACATACCACAAGAAGATCGATAACGTCCACATGCCGCTCCTGGCCCTTAAGCTTGCAGTTCACCAGTGAATCCTGGGAAAGCCAGACATCCCTATTTGGCTTCAAAGGCTCTACTATCGTAACCCTGCTCAGTCCTTCTTGCTGGCGTGTTGCGAAGGCGAAGTGGATGATGCCATCCTGGTTTTGGTTGCCGGCGAAGGTCGTCACTCGCTCCGTCTCAGCCAATCCGAATTTGGCACTCAAATTGACCAAGTTGTTGTTCCCATCGTCTCCTTTCATGATCAGGCACAAAGCCCCACGATCGTTGGCTGAAAAGATCATAGGGTCGCCATCGACATCATGAGCAACAAAGAATCTGCCCTTGAGGTTTACTGGACGTGCCGGAAAGGCATGGTCCATCAACTCACAAGAAGTGTACACTTGCGCCATATCAGTGAATGGTGTGGTTGAGAGAAGCGAGGCTAAATGGATCTTCACGAATTATTGATAGTCGGTTGCGAAGGGAAAAGAACAAAGTATCAGCGCTTGCCAACATCAAACAGACATCCCGTAAGCCGCGACGGATATATTCGTATTAAAATGCGGACCCTGTCCGCTCTCGAACTTCTCCGGATTCATCCGCATCTCAGCAGTGGTGCATAGTGGCTGATTTTGGGCTGGCTGAGTTGGACTCGTCGTTTCGCTAGTGGGCGAGAGTAGTGCGGTGTGATGCGGTGATGCGTTGGTCTGGACCCAATAGTGATATTCAGCTTGTGTCAATACACGGTCTAGACTCTACGGACTGAGGAAAGGCGCCGTCAAGAGAACTGTGTCCAACCCAAATCAGAATTGGGCATGTCATGCCAAGAAGTAATGCGAGCTGAAGCGCGCATTCAACTCTCCAACCACCTTGTCTCGACATGGCCTAACGACGCCACTGATCTTGAAACGTCGCAAAGAATAGTGACATTGGTATTTTCAGCCAAAGAACCACTCCCCACGGAGGTGCAGTGGTCTCGACCTGCCCTTGCACGCAGCAACTGTCTGGAGCAGAGGGGATGGCTCGATTCCACACCGGGACTGGGAGACGTCAAGCACCTACATATATACTTCGGGCCTTTCGACTCGCTCTGATGCCGAGCAGTTCTACCATTCAGACCTTGCTTCGTTGACTTGCATTATCCATCAATATGGCTGCTTCAGCCACTTCAACCTCACGCTTCGGCGTCACGCTTCAGGGCTTCCACCAAGTTATCGCTCTCAGCCAGGCCAGCATCAACGATATTTTGAGCCACCACTTCGAGACTCTTGGTAGCGAAGCTCACAGATTCGATGACTACTCTGATAAGAATGGTCACGGCATTCGGGACGCAATACTGAAGGCGTCAACTGTGCATCTCATTGAAGAAGGAGACGCCGATGCAGCGCTCTTCTTTGTCAACTTCAAGAGCGGAACATACTGCTGGAAAGAGACCTCCAGAGCTCGAATAGACTTCAACGTACCGAAGCATCAACGACATTCTCCCCATGCGCAACCACGGGAGCTGGACTTGGAAGGCTGGTCACTTGCCTACAAGGCTAAGTTCTCGGTGAAGAGGAAGGACGGGACACCGCAGGAGTTCGGAGACAAGATCAAACACTCCGGAATGTACACGGTCGATCAGGTCTTGATTGACTTCCGTTCGCCCGGCGTCGGTTCTTTGGACTGGCAGTCTAGCATCACACCCGGGCTTGCGTCTCTCGAGGGTCGCAGCGCATCCCGTGTCAAGCTCTACTTCGAGAACCACCTGGAGGCCGTCAGAAAAAGACCAGACTCGGAGCGACTTCTTGGAGTTGTAGTCAGACTCGACGAAAAGCAAGATCTCGCATCGACCTATTCACAGGACCCCTCCTTTCCTCCCACCTCCATGCGACCCCAGGTCATGCTTCACAGACCTGACGGTGACATGAACCGAAGAAGCCCCAAAAACGGTCTTAACGCTTTCTTGTTCACTGAGATGACACAATCGGCACCAATGCCGGACAAGAAGATCGAATGGACCGGAGGCTTTTTCTATGGCTCTTTTGGCGGCACCCTCGCCATGTCCAAACACATTTTTGTCGACACCTTCTTGGCGCGAAACCTAAAGGTACTGGTTGTGGACGCTCGGAACCTGGCCAACAGCATTTGCTCCAATCTCCCAATCACGCGGAATTTGGACGAGACATGGCTTCTTGATGGGGATAGAGAGCCACTTGATGGGCTAGCGCCCACCCTGTCCGGGTTGGGGCTGAAATATCAAGGCCATGACTCGATGAAAACGCGCGAGCATACACATCAATTGCATTGGAGCAGTGAAATGTTCAAGAACTTGCCGTTCGGCGTTGAGATTGGCACATCGAAGTGGTTGGATTGGTCTGAGAAGGTCGCCAATGTGACGTGCGAATGCAAGGAAACGTCCTGGGCTGATGTCGAGACTATTTCAGTGACAGTGAAACCCAAAGCTGAATCTGGAACGGTCGAGATTTCATCTGGGATTTCAATGACGGCGAAGTGGCGTATTTGTGCCACGGCGCTGGGCCGAAAACTTATTGAGACAGGGTACGACATCACCGCTACCGCAGACTGGACTGCTCAGATTGACCTGAGCTCAGTTGAGGATGGCGGTGAACTGTTTGCTACTGTGAGCGTGCCAGTAGTCAACACGTTGCCTCGAGTCACAAACTTGGCCAGCACGGCGCTGGATGATCTGCCAGTTTTGGGCAAGTTGGTTTCCGACAGGCTGAAAGAGGCAGATACTTTTGTCAGTGAACTCGATTCAATGGTGAGGAAGACAATCCGTGAGGCCACGGGTACAGAACGTCTCAGAACATTGGTTGAAGCGCTACTGAATGAACAAGCCAGGTTCATCTTTCCCGGTGGGGGAACGTTTGACATGAAGAGCCCTGTCTTCAGCGACTCGGGAGACCTCTTGATTGGGTTGACTTACAGAACGGAGTAGGAACGGATCTCATTATGAGCTAATGAATAGGTGACAAATAAGAAGGTATCGCTTAGATAGGTACATTTCATGTCTTGATCGTTCATGTTAGTGGTGAGGTACCTTACTTAGGTACATGAATTTATTCTCCTATATCTCCCTCGCATGGGCAGTTTGACAGCCTCCCATCGTTCTCTGGTTCCTACCACTCGGCCCAAAATTCAGGCATACCTTACATTTATCACGCGCCATTCATCATATCGTTACTCCGTAGACGCTATTGTATTCACTTCCAATTTCGCATTCAAGTTCCCTGCCCTGCATACCTAAGGTACCTACCTTCAGGGAAAGCGACCCAGGTGGGTTAATGGCGTTGTTAACAGACTTGTTATTAGAGGTACACTGAACATGAAGACGCTTTGCTAGTGTCAAGTTGGCAATCAGCTAGGGTACATAACGGTCCAAATGTGTATTCAGCGGTCGTGAATGTCAGGTCGGTTCGCGAACCCTGGAAAACTTCAAGATGTTACGTCGTGACTGATCCATCCTCTGCCTTCGTGCTGTCTTGTTTGCCTGCCCCACAGCCGGTAAGTGTGTGCGTTGTAATTCGGGACCCCGCCGCGATAAAACCAACTCCAGTCCAAGGCTCCTCCTTGGCATCCTGCGACAGCCATCTCTCAAGGGGGTTTGTATCATTTGCCAACGGCGCGGCCGATTCAGGCCCAGTACGAGACAGTTCCCAGGAGCGGTTAAGTTGGAGAAATAACGGTTGTGCTGTTGCCGGCTTTCGAGAAGCAGGGTGGGTTGTTGAAGAACAATTGCGCTCTTCAAGTGTCATTCCGGCTGTTTTGTATTTGAAAGAGTTAGCAAAGCGTTGAACTGTTGACCATGCCCACTCAGATTCTTGGTAGATACAGCAAAAGTTATCTACCTTGGTTTACCTGGGGCGCGAAGTAATGAAGATGTAAAGTATGACTGAACTGCGCTGGGGGTAGGAGAGTAGGAGGTAGCTATAAAACATGAGACTAAATCGAAATGCTTTTAGTTATACTGTATCCCACAGCCAGGTGATGCAGATGGAAGTTCAGTCCTATTATACCTAGATAGGTAGGCAGGTTTTTGAATGCAATTAAATATGGTGACATGGAAGACCTCGTTTGTGGGCCTTTTTTTTTAACCCAACTCCGAAGGAAACAGGGCGTCATATTCTCGTTCCATGACCGAAATCTGGTGGCAAAAAATGGTCCTTCATTATGAGTCCCGAAGCTTGAGGTAACTAAAATTGGCCCATATTGCCGTGTATGAGTAAATAGGTAGGTAGTTTCTCGAACGTATGGCGATGAAAATCTGCCCTTGCCCAATGTGTGGAGCTCCTGCATTGGATATAGAAATTGGCCCGCCAGACAGGACATTGCGGACGCCAGAAAGACTCTGAGAAGTGCTTGAAATGAGTGATAGTAAGGTACATGATTGTTATAGCAAGCGCAAGTGGGTGGGCTGGGTTAATAGCTACCTAAATATGCAGAACTCTTAACGAGCAACTGTGATAGGCTCAAAAATTTGGCCCACGACTTTGTCCCACCGAAACAAATCCAGCAAGCTCAGGTATTTGAATGTCCAGGTGCCCCACCCTTCCAGCTACACCTTGCTTTCTTTCATTTCTAGAATAATCTCGGCAGGAAGGCGTTCCCCGAAGCCAGGAGATCACCAGACAGCATCCATTACACTCACATTCTGCTGAAAAATAGGTTGGCAGGTCATTAAGACTCTGTATTCCTTACCTACCTACTTTCCCGTATACCACCAAATAGTGCATTTACAACTGACAATGCTGGCGGACAGGTTCCTACCGACTGACCGGCAACGGGCCCCTTTGGGGAGTCCCCATCCATTTTCCGAAGAGTGAAAGTGGATACTACGAGACATCAAATTCACACCCAGCACACACCGCAAGGCTACCCTCATCACGCTGGCTCAGGTATCAAAACTTGAGTGAATCCGACAACATCTGTTTCCTGATTGCGCGGGCCCACACCCCGCGCATCCACCATCCAGGAGGAGCACCATGGTCGTCGCTTAACTCAGTCGGAATTTCTTCTCGACTATGATCTCTTGGGCTGTGATCTAGTGGACTTCAACTTCTTATCTGATGGATTTGCAGACTGTTCGGGCCAACAGGAGAGCCATTGTCCGTCGATCGATGAGCACACAAAACTCGACTTTGGGGTGCTCTTCGATCTTGATGATGATAATGGTCTGCCTCCTTGGCGAACAGAAAGCTCCGGTTTCAATATCTCTTCCGATCCTGCTTTAGGTTTACAACCTTCTTTCGAAACCTCTCTGACTCCTGGCTGGCCGACAACTCACTCGGTGGCAGGTGGATCTGCAGAAGAGCTGACCACACCCCTCTCTACTGCACCAGTTGACTCAATCACGCCGCAATTGCGAACCTGCGAGAACTGTGGTCTATCTTTCTCTGTTCTACGCTTTTTGTAAGTGGCTTCCTGCTCCATGAGCCGTGTCTGAAAACCAATTGGAAGCGCACATGGAATGCTAATGCCAGTCACCGATCAGGGCTCATACCAAGCCCAAGCAACCAGGCGGCCTACCATCCTGCAAACGACGATTTAGCTGTCGCACAGCCACGGAACCTGGCTGCAATAGAGACTTTGCAGACGTCAAGGGTCGTCTCCGCCATAGAGCCAAGGTGTGCAGAGAAGTTCGTCCGCACCACACAAGTATCGACTTTTCCGTGCTTCCATTTAGGTGCAGTTGTGGTATGACAGTCAAGCGCTGGTACCAGTTCAAGAATCATCAGAAGCGTTGCCGTTCCCTAGCCTCCGAAAGTACAACTCATTGCAACATGTTTATCTGCGAGTGTGGAACACCATTTCCAATCTACATCGAACTCGAGAAACATCATATTTCAGAGCACCAGAAACAGCCAGGTCGGCCCCCGAAAGAAAAACCTTGAACAATAAATTAAGGGTTGGAAGAGCAAGGTATAAATATTTGGAACTATGAAATCAGGAAACAAGTTTTGAGTTTCACGGGATGCCCAGAGATTTGACAGTCGGCTAGATCTCTTACTATCGTGGTTTTCGATGATCTTGACAGCCTGACAGCCCGGGTCGGATTGGCACGAGTCATGTGGTATGACAATCAGCGTCCCCGCAAACTCTGCACAGCTTTGACCAAACCTGTCAGGTTGGACGGTGTGGCAGTACTGGTACTGCCCCGCCGTCCTTGTCTACCCAATTTTCTTTTTGTTACCAAACAACGAG
Source organism: Triangularia verruculosa (assembly GCA_033296885.1). Classification (NCBI taxonomy): domain Eukaryota; kingdom Fungi; phylum Ascomycota; class Sordariomycetes; order Sordariales; family Podosporaceae; genus Triangularia; species Triangularia verruculosa. The sequence goes on along the minus strand of MU863910.1, from coordinate 94,964 downwards.
GCTGCAATAGCTATCTTTGTCACTGGGTCTCCCAAGAGCAAGAACTGCTCTCTGGGGTTAACGCTTGTCGTCTGATTTAACAGCTAGTATTTTAGATTGTTTAGCTCAGATAGTTTTTCCATTCATAATTTCAAACCAACGCTATACACACCGTCTGCAAGGGCTATTCTGTATGCGCTGCGCTTCTGCTGAATGTGGAACTTGACAGTTCGACACCAATATGGTGAAGTGAGGTGATTAGGTACCTACCTAGGCAACTTCTTCCGGCTGCCTCTCGTTTCATTCCGCATTCCGCATAGGTATTCTTCTCTTGTAAATACATGTAAGGTACCTTAGGTAGCTAGGTAGCTACCCATCTTGAATGAAGGCACGGCCAACTGCAAAATGTTGTTATGGTTAGAATTCTATCATCCTTGCATATATCTTGCCTTGAAATCCTTTCCATTATTAGCCAAATAGTTTGGTACAACTAATTACTTGCAGTCAAGTGAGGCTCTAACATCATTGTATTTAGAGGTTGCATACAGGTAACTTCAAATATTCCCTCAAGCGCAATCGATCTACTCTGCTATCAGGTACCTATTTACATAATAAGTGTTCCTCGGAGATACATAAAATAGGTAGGTATATGACACATCGCGCCGATGTTATAATCACTCCAAAGGTTCTGGGAGGGTAAAATACTCAAAGCCGGGAGATGCTCACCACGCCATTGCCTTCAAGGGTTTGTCTTCACAGCTCGAGGTTGTCACTTCCCCTTCCAATAGGCTGTTGCGGTCTTGAAGAAATTGAACCATATCAGATAATTGTCGAGTGCCCTCCTTCAAAGCGTGACTATCAAGGAGCACATTGTTTTTTGAATCAAGGTAATCCTTTGATTGGGTGGCATCGAGCTCGTCACAAAGTGCATGAAGCCTTCGGAGATGTGCTTCGAAACGCTTGAGTTGCTGTGTTGGCATTTCGGTCCGGACCCCAGGATCTTCAACGCTCGAATGGGGTATGGATGTGGCCAATGCTTGATCTTCATCGTAGTACTCAGTGGTATCTTCATCATAGAATTCGGCCATGTCTTCGCCATAGGGCTTGGTCGTTTCAAGGAACTGATCATCCGACCAAACGATATTGCCCGCCAGCACTCGGGAGCAAAATTTCAAACTTCGCTCGTCCGGGCCCGGTCTATATCTTTTCGCCCGAGTCCCTATTCCATCTGTTGCAGAGCCTGGAGACAATATGTCGCCTGATCCAGTTTCAGGCCCGATGTGTGACAGTTCAGTTGGACGACTGTTGTCATCTGGCTCAGTGACGGATGTGGTAAAGTCACTTTGATTGGACGTATGCAGCGACTTGATCCAGACCCACAGTGCGAGTGAGCTCTCGCGATCATCGCATGTAAACATCCTCCATTTTTTTCGTGCTTCCCGCTGTTTGAGACGGCGGCGGTCGGCGCGATGGTTTGTTTTGGGCTTCTGGCTTTGCTCTGCTGCGTTGGTTGTTGTCAAGTCTGGTCCAAGGTTTAGGACTACCATGGTGATCATGTACCTAGGTTTTCTGTTGATCAGTGAGATATTGGTCAGTCATCGACGATTCAAAGCGGAATGTCGTTGCTTACGACGTGACGGGTCATGTACAAACAGTCAGGCGTACAAGCTCTAGCACAACTGGTTGATTAGGTAGGCCCGGTTTTCTTTTTCGGAAATCATAAAAAAAAAACCAGTTACCTTGAAGGCGGCGTGGTTGAATGGCGATAAATCAACATTGTCAAACAGAAAGAGCCAGCGTTATCATTTGGGGGCGGGGGAGCCTGCCATGTGACATGGCGTGGGCGAGTTTTCTAAACCAATGGTTCAAGTCGATAGGGTGATAGGTAGGTACCTTAGTACTGAGCAGGATAAGGTATGGTGTGGGTCTCTTGCCCAATTGGTTAGACAAGCCACTTACCTTGTTGTATCGAGGAGCCAGCTTAGGTATGTCATAAATGAGGGAACTATGTCTTCCTTTTTTCACTTGTCAGAAGATCGGTCAGCGGGTAGGTAGGTCGGGTTTAGCCTTGCTCTTGCTGAAGTGTAGTTCAGGTACCTGAATCACTCTCCCATCTGGCTTTCTTCCAGGCTGGTAACCTGATCATCCCCCTGGTTTCTTGAGCATGGCGGTTGCTCTTTGGTGAGATGTTCACCTAGAATTGTCCACACTGTTCGGGCAACTGGAGCCGTTTTGTGAAGCTTCAGTCAATTGCTGCGTTGAAAATACGTATTGTATGATCATGGGTGAGGCTGTCCATTCGGGGTTAGGGCGCTAGAACCTGGTGGTACAAGTGTGCTCCTAGGCACTGTCCCTGAAAGATTGGTGTCAGTTCTCGCTCCCACAACACGTCGGGATGAGCGACTGTCTCAAGTGACGATGTTGCACCTTACATACAAGGTTCCTGTCCTGGTCCCAGGGCAACCATGTTGTTGGCCAACCTGTCTTTCACTTTGCGGCCTGAACCAAACATCCGATGTTTTCTCTCCCTTTCATTGGCTGGCACATTCCGTTCCCACGACCGTAACCGATCACTCCGGGCATGCCGTGTCACGACGCACTGATAACGTCAGCCTCGACTGAGATAAAAAGTCTTCTTCTTTTTCTGTCCTCTATCAACTCACATCCTACCTACCTTACACAACAATCACCACAATGTCCTCCAATCACGCCGCTTGGATCGACTGCAAAAACTCCTCCCCCCTGACCATCAGCCCAGCCCCTTACCCACCAACCCCACCGCCCGCCAACTTCCTCATCATCAAATCTCAAGCTGCGGCCATAAACCCAGTCGACTGGTTCATCCAATCCCCCGGCAACCCTCTCTTCTCTTACCTCCGCTATCCCACCATCTTGGGATCCGACGTCGCCGGCACAGTCGTCAGCTCTTCGTCGCCACAATTTGTCCCAGGAGATCGGGTCGTAGCCCACGCCTTTGGACCCGACCGCCGCTCCAACTCCCCGTCAGAAGGCGCGTTTCAGGAGCATGTCCTCATTCGTGAGCACCTCGTGGCCAAGATACCCGATCATGTGAGCTTTGAACAGGCAGCGGTGTTGCCCCTGGGGTTTTCAACTGCTGCGACTGCGCTGTTTCTCAAGCCGGAACAAGGGGGACTGGCGTTGCCGTTGCCGGCTTCGCCGAGGCAAGAACCGAAGAATCAAGTGGTGATCATTTGGGCCGGGGCGACGAGTGTGGGGAGCAATGCGATACAGATGGCAAAAGCGGCAGGGTATGAGGTTTACACGACTGCTTCGGCCAAAAACTGGGAATATGTGAGACGGCTCGGGGCGACGGAGGTGTGGGACTACAGGAGCGAGAGTGTGACTGGGGATATCATTGCCAAGCTGAAGAGTGAGAATAAGGTGTGTGCTGGGGCCATCGCCATTGGAGCTGGTGCGCTACCTAGATGCATTGATATCTTGGGTGGTTCCAGGACTGTGGAGGGACAGCCCAAGTTTGTGTCGCAGGTAAGCGGGTCAAAGGATCCAGGAGAGTTTCTCGGGTTGGGGGCGTTCGGGATGGTGAAGCTGGTGGTTAGCATGATATGGGATGGTCTCACAACGGTGATAAAATCCAAGGTCAACGGCGTAAGATACAAATTTGTTTGGGGGAGTGACATTGGGGACGAAAGAAATAAGGAGGTGGCTCAGCAAGTGTGGAATGTGTACCTGGCGCAGGCAATGGCGAAGGGAGAGTTTGTGCCAGCTCCTGGACCACAGGTTGTGGAAGGTAGAGGTTTGGACAAGATTCAAGAGGGTTTTGAAATTTGCAAGAAGGGCGTGTCGGCGGCAAAAGTGGTGGTGCTCATTTAGCGGCGACCCCTGAGTTACCCCTGAGTGCCCCTGAAGAAGTGGGTCCAGTTATGGCTCGGCAGGACATCGACTGCAAATAATCACATGCGAACGTCACACACTTGGAAGTCTCAGGCGAAGATGAAATTTGTGTTTCTTAGTGTATCAATCTACAGGGTATACAAATTGTGTGGATGAAAGTGAAAGAGAGGATGTGCGCTCCCGGCGCTTACAAATTACTTAAGTACAGATGGCACCCATTGGTACAAGCTGGGGGATCACCTTTCCTGCCACCTTGCAAAAGCAGAAGCTTCCAACCTTGTTGCAAGGTGTTCCCTTGACAGGAGGGGGAGCAGGAGCAGGAGGAGGCGCTGGGGCAGGAGGAGGCGCTGGGGCAGGAGGAGGGACAGGAGCAGGAGCCAGAGTTGGCAGAGCCCCGCCCCTAGAGGGGGATTCGGTAGTCGGGTCGATGGGAATGATAGTGGTAAGCTTAGTAGGCTCGTCGATAGGTGTGATGGCGCTAATCTTGGTAGGCCTGTCCTCAATCGGAGTAATAGCACTAATCTTGGTAGGCTTATCCTCGATCGGGGTAATGGCGGTAATCTGCCTAGGACCTACGACGACGACCTTGGAAACATACTTGACACTCCTCTTATTGACAGGGATATCGAATGAGCAGGTCGTGCCAGGAGCAACGGGCTGAGGGATTGCGACACCCCCATTGCAAATGCCAAACTCGGATGGTGAGAAGCAAAAGAGGCTCCCATCAGGAGAGCAAAGCACTCCAGCAATGTCTGGGATGATAATACTAGGCTCGGTAGTAGGCACTGCAGTAGGAGTGACTATGACTGAGGTCTCGGAGGGGGTAGAAGTGGTGGTGATAGTGGGCTCTTCAGAAGAGCGAGTAGAAGTGATCAACGTAGACGACTGACCTTGGGTAGGGGCGGGAGCTGGAGCAGCACCGGTATCTCCTTCGAAAGAGGGCATGCCAGCTGCCTTCTCGCAAGTCCCTTCGCTGTCGGGAGCAGGCTGCTCGAGAACCTTGCCAAACTTACCAGGATTGGGAATGTTGAGAACACCATTGTTGGTGGTACACTCGCCGGGGATGTTGGCAACAAACATCGGAGGAAGGGAGTTGAAGAAGGACGTATCGTCAGAACCGCCGCTAATCTTGACAGGCGCGCAGTTCATGTAGACCTCGCGATCGCCGATCTTGTTGTACCAAGTCCAAGCAAAGGTAGCGTTTCCATTCGGCATGTTCTTTGGAATAGGAACGTTGAACTGCCTAATGCACTCAACTCCAGAATCGTTGCCGCACTGGGGAGAGTCAGCACGGCCATCCTGGTCAGGTTGAGCAGCAGGCAAGTTGCCTACCGCGGAGACAGGACATCCTCCGATCAAAGTGTAGATCGTCTTCCACTTCGACTTGTCAGCCGGGGGAGGGAAGTCATAGGTGACGCTGAACTGACAAGAGCCGCCGCCATGCTGAGCACCGCCGGTGAACTTGACGAGTTGCTCGGTGCCGGCCTGCATGGAAGTGACCTCGACAACATCGGTGTTGCCTTGGCATGGGAAGGGAAGAGCCCCAAGAGGGTCGACTTGAACCAGAGTGCCGGTCCCATGATAGTTGTAAGGGGTTGGGGTGTTCATGATCAAGTGAGCGTTGACCGCCTGGGCAGCCAGGGTCGCAGCTAAGAAAGTTGTGGCATGCATGATGCTTGTGTGTATAGGTAGGTAGGATAAGTGATTTCGAGAACCAATCCTCGCTGCACATGACCTGGGGATCCTTCTCTTGTTATATGTATCAACAGATAGCGCCAAGACAATGAGAGGAGTCCAATACTTTGTCCATGAGGCGAATTAGTAAGGATGGCGTACTGACAAAGAGTTCGCAATTTTTAGAACAATGCTGCCAAGATTTCTCGCGTGCTTTACAAAGTTGATTGTTCTCCAAATAAAAGCAGACAAAGCAACTAGTCCACGTGCTACTCCTCAGATAGTTGACCCTAAGTGTCACCTCGTGTAATGAAGGAGGAATATGGCCATGGTTATCAGAGTTATAAATAGCACCTAGCTAGGTAGGCTATCGCGGCTTATCTTGTAAACGCCATCTATCATTGAAGTTAATGCCTACGTACCTTAGCACCCAGGCTGCCAACAGGCGAAGGTTTCTTCTTATAGTGGTATAACGGCAACAATCAGGCCTCAGACCCAAGGTTCTCCCGACTTTGAAAGGCCCTCAACACGGCCAAGCTTACAACAGGATACGACATGATGCGGTCATGCAGACCCCATTTGGTAATCTCTTCTCGAATTGTTCCCTTTGATGTTTGATGTTCAACAACCCAACTTGCTGGGCCCAATGACTTTTTCGTTTGCTCCTTTTCTTCTTCGAGTTCCTCAAACGTGATGTCGTCGGGCCTTGTGGCTCTGACAGCGTGCCAAAACATCTGGTCGCTGTGAGACCAGGGGATGTCATAGTCATCCTGAGCATGGATGATTGTGATATGATACTTCTGATCATTGCCCGACATCTCTTCACACTGGCGAACAAAGGCAGCTAAGTTTTCTTTGCTGGGCCATTTACTGACAATGAAATTGTTGAAGAAGGCCAGTAGTCGAGGGAAGCGAGCCAAAGGGCCCAGCAGCGGGATGGTGCCAGCCACTCGATATGTCGCCGTCAGCATTTCCACGTCGGCAAAAGGGGCAACAAAGACGATACCGGCAAAGAGAACCGGATCTGGCTGCGCAGCTAGATGTCGGACAAGTGAGGCTCCCACAGCTGTGCCTATCGACTGGCCAAATATGACGATACGTGAAGGAGGTATGCCGGCTTCTTTGATAGCCCAGTCAACCAACGCGAGAGCGTCAATCAGGAGGCCTTCTTCAGACGGAGAGCCACCACTGGTACCAAAACCGCGATAGTCTATAGCAACAGTATGAATGCGACCTGGAGCACCCGCTGACATCGCCCGGTAGCTTGGTGGTCTCCAACCAGAGCCCAGTGTACCTGCGGCCCCATGCAGGTAGAGGACTAAAAGTGACTCGGGATCATCGTGAAGAAGCCGAAATCCAAGACGTTTGGCGATATCGGTAGAGTTTCCATCCAGTTCTTTGACTAGTTCCTCCTCGTGCTGGCGGTAAAGTTCAAGCGGGAGAATGTGCCAAGCCTGTAAAGTCACTCTGTCCGCTGTCTTGAGCGTAAATGGTGACACCTGGTTGCGCAGAAACCCCCACTGTTCTGGTACTGTAACATCTTGGAACCAGGTAAGAGTCACACTATGCAAGTAAATGACTTGGTTCTGAAAGAATGGAATGGCAAGGATGGCGAGACAAAAGAAATAGCCAGTAATGCAGATACCGAGCGCGTAAACTGTCGAGTAGAAGACCGAAAGGGGAGACATGGAGGGTGAGGGTGGTGGTCGACTACCTGACTTAGCAGATGATTTGGGAGGAGGCGGCATGGCACACGCACCCTTGCTCTTGACAGTGATCAACGAGACAGCCTGTGTGTTGAGTCCAGAAATTGATGGCAGCAAGAGAACGGTGAGGAAATATCCCCCGCAGCCGAGAGTTCGACCGCTGTGTAGGTTGATTGAGGAGCGAAGCCGAGGAAACTCTAGGTCCCCAGGCTGAGGCTTGCGAGGAGAGAGAAAACGTGTGACAGCTGCACGGACCAGCTGTCCAGGGCCTCGAACCAACTGCAGATGGAACCGGCGACTCGGCCCAAACTGAGGCCCAGGAATATTGGGCGGCTACAGGGCTCAATCGATTGGGCAATTTTCCGCCAGGTATCCAGGCTGTCGGAACACCTCTTACAGAACTTCCTCACCCACACCGTCACCGCGCGTCGACTTCAGAAACTGGCCCCCTATTCTTGGCAAGCCTCCTTTCACAGACTGCCCAACGGAACCTGTTGCTGATATTATCGGCGTGCAGTTACCTGCACTGCTCCGGCAAGAAATGCAGCTTTCAGCCAACCATGGACAGTCTTGGTCGGTCCGGTGTGGTCGAACCGGAAGAATAGGTGAGACAAGATGATGGCCTAAAAGTAGGTAGGATACGCTGAGTCCCACCTGGAAGTGAGCGGGCAGTTGTCTTCTTCGAGCGCCAGAATCAATCCTCACGCCTACCAGATGCTGCGGTGAACTTCAAGTTGCCATTCGGAACGCTTACTTGCCATCAACCACAGAACAATGAGCAATGATACGGGGACGGCAGAGCTACAGTCAGAGGTGATTGTGTCTGCGATTTTGGAAGCCTATAATGGCCGTGTTCAAGGATGAGTTGGGGAGCCTGATTTTCGGGGAACATGGGAGATACTCTGGACATCACTTGTTACTATATTTATCTGCACCTTCACACTTCTTTGTTTGAACGTACCACAAAAGTCAGACACATTTTATATTCTCTTCCGTCGTCGACTATTGTGGATGCTTCTAGCTATTCTAGCCCCGGAGATCGTCCTCACCTATGCCGCGGGGCAGTGGAGCAGGGCCCGACACTCCGTTCACGACTTCCATAATTCCGGCTACATGCAATGGACTATGAGAATGGCATTCTTTGCCGATATGGGCGGTTTCGTTCTGGAAGCGGCAGAGAGCGTCCCCTTCCCTCTGAATGCCAAACAGCTTCACTGGCTAGTCATCAACGACCACATCCCCTATCCCGAGACCGACGTTGACGAGATCTGGGATAAGTCAAAACAAGACCGGTTCGCACGCTTCATCACGTCTTTTCAAGTCGGTTACACTATTCTGCATGCCGTCGGGCGCGCTAGCCAGCATCTAGCTATTACCACCCTGGAGCTAAATACATTGGGTATTGTGGTGTGCTCTCTGATGACTGCTTATGCTTGGCTTCATAAGCCCGCCGATGTCAGAACACCGATCAAGCTCACGACGACAGCAACGATCGGCGATATTACGGGTGATCGGCCGTGGAGAACAACACCACTTGACTTCATTGATGAGAATGGGCCGGGATGGGCGCTTAATGTCCGACCGTTCATGAAAATGCCAGTCATTCCCCCCGAGCGGCCGATCCAGCGTATTCCTAACGATCGGTTCCCCATGAATCCGTACGGTGCCCAAGAGTACTTCCTGTGCTTTGCAACACTCCTCTTCACTGCTGTTCATGTAGCGGGCTGGAACTTCTCATTCCCAACTGCAACTGAGAAAGTGCTGTGGAGAGTGTCAAGTCTCATTCTCTTCGGCGTCACGGTAGCATTTTGGGTTCTCGAGACAGCAGCGTCTTGGATTCGCTTGGGGCGGTGGAAGTGGATTTACCTGTGGATTACAGATAGGTCTGCCCTCCCAGACCTCGAGCAAGCACAAGCCGGGAAGTTGAGGGCGAAAGAAGCGCGAGACCCGGCCACTCTGCCACTCGCCTGGGAATTTTGGACAATCACCTTGGTTGCGTTGCTATATGGCGTTGCCAGGACATACTTGATTATCGCGGCGTTTCTGGAGCTGCGAGACATCGATGCCACGGCTTACATGAATGTGCGCTGGTCGATGTATATACCCCATATTTGAATCGGGACGTGATACCACGTTGTCTACCCGTTGGAATTCATTAGATGTGATCGCCCGGCGAGACGAGGATCCCTTTCCCGATTTGACGTCAAATTGAGTCAATGTGACAAACGTTAATGGCTAAATCTCCGCGGCATCGAAGCGCCATGTCTCAGTCGTCTGGCTTCACTTGGAATGCGCTCGGCCGAGTGAGTATTGATGCTTATCTGTACATCTCGACCAGCTGTTTTCTTGTCATTACAATGACCGATAAATAGACAGAGCAGATCCTGGCGCGTCAAACTCGGAGTGGAATTCTCCACTCCAAACTTCAAGACCCAAAAGACTACACCCACTGCTAGCAAGCAAAACACCTCTTCCACAATGAAGCTCTTCTCGTTCCTGATCAGCACTCTGCTCTTTGCCTTGGCGGCATCGCAAGGTCCATCCCGTTACCCACTAGGTACCCTCTATTCCATATAACTAACATCAAAGCAGTGTGCACATTCGACGATTGCCGTAACCGCATCGTCAACTACCAGACAGCCACGGGTCGAGCGTTCTGTTTCACCTTTCTCACGCCGCCTGTCAATCTTGTAACCAGAACGTCGAGGTTTACTGCTTTGGCCACCAGAACGTCGACGTCTATTCAGTCAACTCGTACCGTCACCACCACGTATGTCTTTCCCTTTGTGCTTTTGACTTGCACCTTACGTACCGAGTTAAGATATCTGACATGGACCGTTCATGACAGTGCCACCGGCGTCACCACTGTTGTTAGACGCCAGATCCTTCCGACCTCGGTAGCAGCGGCCATCTCATCAGCATGCAGCAACAGTGCCGCCAGAATCAGTAGCGCCTGTTCGTGCTACCTTAATGGGCAATGAACACTTCAGGGGGAAAATGGTAGGGTTGTTTTTGTTAGGTCAAGGAGGCAATGGAGGTCGTGGCCACAGCGCGAAGATGTGTGCTCCTGCAGGACAAGGTACCTAAGGTAGGTCAGATAGGTAGTTCTAAACAATCACCTATCCGTATTCAAACCGCAACTTCCTTCCCCTTGGCACTTCCAGACCCAGATTCCAGCAATCCTTCCAGAACCTCCAAGTCTCTGAGCGCCTCCTCAGGAGTCTGGAGACCATCCACCTTCTCAGTGCCTGCCTTGATGGCTTGCGCAAACACGGCCACCTCGGCCGCAACACCAGAGCTGTACTCAAACTCCTTCTTGCTCTCTCCCTCCTTGGTCACAGTCTTGACCTCGGTCGGGTTCCAGCTGACGGTCCCATTTGTCGTGACAATCTCCACATCAGTGCCGTTCTTGAACTCGGTGCCGAAAGAGATGACCACCGAGCCATTCACACCCTGCTTGGTGGAAGCCACACCGTGAATCGTGTCCAGCGGCTGCAGTCTCTCCTCCAAAAGCGCGGTATACGCCACCAACTTGCTCAGCTCCTGTCCGGAAGCCCCGAGCAAGTATCTCAGTGCAGCAACAAAGTGCACTCCACCATCCAGAAGGAAGCCACCCTGATAGTCGGGAACCTTGCGCCCTGTTTTGTTTGGGTCAGTCAACATGCTCTGCCCACTTTCTCACCACACCAGAGACACTTACACTGCGTATTAAAATACTTGTTATCCTCCGCCACCCACCCAAACTTCTCCAGCTTGAAGGTCACCACCCGTCCCCCGATCCTCTTGACCTCCTCCCCGGCAAACACCAAGCTCTCCATGTACCGAAAATTCTCCGCCACGCCCCACAGCGGCTTGTTCTCCCCCAGCTGCGTGTTGTACCACTCAATCAGCTCCCTCGCCCCCTTGACATCCGCCGCGACGGGCTTTTCGGAGAGGACGTGCTTCCCCGCCTTGAGAGCCTGCCTGATGACCTCTGGCTGCGACACAATAGGCAGAGCAACGTCTACAGCTACGATGTCGTCTCTCTTGAGCAGGTCAGCGAGGCCGCGGCCGGGCTCCGTGGGGGAGTCATAGTAAATGTCTGGTTTGGGGCCGCCAGAGGGGAGCGAGTCGGCCAGGGCTGTGGCCGAGGTCTGGGAGCGCGAGTAGACTGCCTTGAGGGATAGCAACTCTGGGGAGGCGAGAATGGCGGGGAGGTGTTCTGCTGGTTTGTTAGCACGTGGTCGATCTGGCGATGGTGTTTGGTGCTGGTGATGGGGGTTGGGAATGGAGGCAATGACGTAAGGGATATAAATGAAGAGGAGGAAAGGACTTGGAAACATACCATGACGGGCAAAGATGCCTGCGCCGAGGAGAGCGATTCCTGCCATTTTCTTTTTTTTTTTGCAATAATTCCTGCTGGGTTTGCTGTGGAATTCGGTGACGGAAAAAGAGACCAAAGGAGGAGGTGTTTTGATCGAGATTTCAATTATTCATCACCGCCTCTTCTCCCGCCCCCCCCTCCGTCCCACGGAGGATCAAAGGTTCCGACAAGCAGTGGATGACGATGTTTGGAGAGTGGAGACGGGATGCTGCAGATGTGGGAAATCGGGCCGGGCAAGACTGAGCGGGGGTGGCTGTTCTTGGCGAGTTCCAACCCGGCCGTTTGTGAATCACGGCACGGGGCCGATACCGCGCGTGCCGGATGGAATGCGTTCATTCTGGGCCTTCCGGGAGGTTTGAGATCGTGTTTGGGCAACTTGAATGCATTTTGAAGCGATGCTAGCCGGAATCGAAAACATCTCTCTCAGTCTCACGTGAAGGTCACGTGCGAGTGCCAACGGCCCGAAAGTGCCCCGGAATTGCAAGTACCTGGGACTCGATGACAATAAAATATTTGTCATAAAATCGGGCAACGTTCTATTGATACATTACCTACACGCCTCTTAGAGGACAATACTCATACACTTTCTACCCGAACCCCGTTTTCGTCACCGTCTCACCCACACAAGTCAAACAACGCTACGCTAGGATCGTGATCCGAGACCATCTCCGAGTACGGGCCCCAAGTGTTGACATGGATGTGCTCAAAGTCGCTCTTGCTGCTTGAAGCCAACGACGGGCTGACAAACATGTGGTCAAGAGCCTGGGCGTTCATGTCAAAGGCGTAGGTGTATCGCTCGGTGGGCTTGATGTTGGCCACCTCGTCCAAGTCCTTCATCTTGCTGATCCGGGCAAACGTCTTCATGGGCTGCACAAACGAGAACTCATTAAAGTCACCAGCCGAAATGACGGCGGCCTTGGGGTCTTCATTGAGAATTTGGGAGATGAAGGTCTGCGAAAAGATTGGTTAGGCGAAACTGGAGGCTGAACGACTTTCGCGACAAGAAAACTTACAGCAGTGACGTTGGCCTGGGCAAGCCTGTCGGCCACACCACCGTTGATGGGAGGACGACGGTCGCCGTGGAGGCTGGAACCGCCGCCCTTGCTGCCAAAATGGACGTTGACGGTGAAAAAAGGCTTGGTAGCGCCCTTCGCGAGCCAAGCACCGACGACAGGCTTGCGGGAGGCGGTCCAGGCCGGGTTGGCAGGCTCAATGCGACCTGGATTAAAAGTCAGAGATGGAGAAGCGCTCTTTCCAGAGCCCTTGACCACAGCGGTAGCATCATCACCCTGGCCTTGATTTGGCTTGTAGAGGGAGATGATGGCTGGGTTGTAGAGGTAAGCGGGACGAATGTTGCCGCCTGGTTGACCACCGTCCAGATTGGGCGTGGAGGGAGCCACCTCGGCGAATTCATATGTGGGACCACCGGCGGCCTTGATGCCGGCGGCGAGGGCAGAGAGGGTGAGGTTGGCTGAGGTGATACCGTCGTTGTTGGTAGGGCCCGAGTTGTCCTGGACTTCTTGAAGGAAGAGGAAGTCAGGCGACTTTAGGTAGGTGACGATGTGGCCCGCAATGAGAGGCAGGTGGGCGGACGAAGGGGACAAGTTCTCGACATTGTAGCTCCCGACAGTAATGGCCTTGCACTGGCCCTTGCTCTTGAGGCCGGTGGGCTTCTGGGCTGCGACGCCCTTGGAGGGTTTCTTCACCTTGACTGCGGTGAGAGGGAGAATGGAGTAGAAGCCAAAAGCATGTTGTACGACACCGGTGATCTCCTCGAGCTCGTCGCCCATCTTGCTGGTGTTGGGGTTCTTGGTGCCATCAAGAGGGGAACCAATGACTATAGCCTCTGGGTTAGAATCTGTTGATTTATGTTGTCAGTGACAGACAGCGACCCATTGCAGGTGAACTGATACTGACCTTTATCAGTCATGGTAACGCCGCCCTGCTTATTCTTTCCGGTGATTTTCCAATCACCAAAAACCCAGGTATCGCCATACTGGTTGGGCTGCTTGACCACACTCGGCTTTCTAACAGTGACCAGCTCACCGCTCAAGCTCTCCCAGAAATCCAATCCAAACTTCTTTGGCTGCAACACAGGGTTCACCTCGGAGATGTTGGCCACCCCGTTGGGAACATTGTAAACATCACCGCCATCCAAGGCGCTGTACTGCTCGCTTGGAGGATCGACTGTGTCCTTTCCAATAATCAAGGCCTTCACCTTGTTCCCGCTTGACAACACCCGGACATTCTTGGGAGTGGACAACTCGGTGAGATAGAGGTAGGCGCTATTTGACCGGTACTCAAGGACGTTGGCGTCCAATGAGATGATGTCGCCAACGGTCAGGTTAGCTCCCACGTTGCGGTCAAAGACGTAGATAGCCTCAGAGGTGGCGATGTCTTTGTCTGGAGTTGTCGACCGAATCCACACTCCATTGGGGCCTTTTGCGATGAGGAGGCCAGTGACGTTGGTGACGGTCTGCCCCGAGTATGGCGAGATGTACTTGTTGCCGTTGATCTCGGCGATGGTCAGGGCAGAGGCCAGAGACTGAAGGCTGGCAATGGCAAAAATGCCGAGAGCAGTTGGTGAGGCCTTCATGGTCGTCGTCGTCGGCGGCTTGTCAGTGCGGACCGGAACCGAACCAAGCTGCAGAAGACAAGACAAGAACGTTGCAGACGATCATATCAATGTTATATGCTGCATGCTGCTCTGTACTGCACGTGGGATGTAGACTTTGGTTGATTTGATAGGCCACCTGTACCACTTTTCAGGGGCCGCTCAGGGGTATCGTGCGTGTTGATTGGCTAGAAGCACTAGCACGTTGAGCGGGCGACCTGCCCGAATGGACAGGTGGTTAAGGACCGCCAAGGCACGCCTCACGATTCTAACCCAGCTGAGTGGCCGCCTGCCTTTTCTATCCTACCGTGCCTTCACGTGGCGGATCTCGAGGGATTGGTTATCACGAATGCGCGCCGGAAAGGGCCGAGGGACCCATTGACGTGATACGTCTAGAAGACCGGTAGACTGCCTCGAGGCAATTAAGCATCTTTGACCAGTGATAACCATGGGCGACCATGCAGCCGATCTCATTGATCGCCTCGGCTGACGGGGAAAATTCAGCCTCCCACTCGGATCTGGGGGGCCTGGAGAACGATCTCGGAGGTGGTATGTTTAAGCAAGACATTTCGGCGAACACCTGGGGCTGAGAGACAAACAACATCTGGCTGCTGTTCCGGGCACCGGGAACTAGGGATTCGATGTCTGATTAGGGTGGCTAGCTCACTTGAGAATGACTTGATCCGTGGACCACGAATATAAATAAGATGCCGTCAGCCTCGTCACGGTTAGTTCAAGAAACAGCCTCTCGGAAAAGGAACATCATCAAGTGGCCTGCTGTTGGTCCAGTTCATCTGCCGAGGTGAGCTTCGCTGTCTGTCGAGGGAACAAACAGGATGCTGGAGGCGGTCAGACTCGAACCAAGATTGGAGCCATCGCGATGGCATCTGCACCCGCGGAGAGGTCCAAGCAGCAGTCGGTGGAATCTCCAAAGTCGTGACAAACCAGTAGTGTGGAAACAGCAATTGAGACATGCAGAGTCGCAGCAAAACAGAGTAAAAACCCCGCATCCCCATCCCCCGCATTCTGTTGGTGCTCGGGCCCCAATTCCGCCTCCACACCCCCTCTCGAGGTCGGGTGTCTCTGTGCATCTCACGACACCGGGATGGCATTGCATGCTGCAGGTGCCATGAGCAGACAGGCTTGCAGTCGTGCAGTCGTGCAGTCGTGCAGTCGTGCTGCTGTGAGAGATGGGTGATGGGGGGGGGGATTGCCAAGGTTGGCCTGTGAGGCTTCATGGATGGCGACACACACAGCGCACAGTGAGAGGAGAGCGAGGGAGCTGGAGAGCAATAATGGTGAGACGGTGAGAGGGTTGCAGATCAGTCGGTAATTTTCCGTGATGGCAGCATCTTCCTGGTGCTGCAATGAAACTGCCGCAAGTTTCACTTAGCGTCCAGTGTGTGCAACAGTCTCTTGAGCGTTGCCTTCAGGGCGAGGGTCCTGAGTGCCCGCAGTGCCGTGGATCATCTCAATGACTTGGCGCGAGAGTGAAATGGGAATCCGGGGTCTAATAATCGTGTTTCTTTTTTTACCACTGGATGGACCGGAAGATCGCTGGCGATTGACGAACTCCAAGCCCTCTTTCAGCTTGTGGTGAGATTGCTGACGATCGCGCTGTCTTCAGTGCCTCAGTGCCTGACGCGGACCTGTCGTCTCTCCACAGAATGCGACCACTTGGCGGCCACCAGCCAAGGGTATCGCTGCCTCTGTTTTTTTCTCGGTCTCAGTGTCTTCATCTTCCACCGGCCATCTCAGCCATGGAGTAGAGGTATCTTTTTAGTCAATGTCTAGGGTTTGACATCATCCATCTTTTTCAGTTGATTGACTACCTGTAGGAGCACCTTGCTCCGTCAAAAAAGTTTTCGTTTGGTTGCCAATTTTACGCCACGGGCCACAGCGGGTGGAGTGGCTTGCAGCAGGGCCCTTGGAGCAGGGATCTCAGCATCCATGCAGAAAATCCACAGGGGAACGACATCTCCAAAAGAGAACGACATGACCCGTGACCACGACCGGGAATTATTATCAGTATGTATGTATTCTCTCATTTTATTATCTCGGTCCAATGCGCCTTGTCCCTGTCCTCCACCTTCACTTTCTCCTTCACCCACACAGATCTCTTATCGCCGCCGCTATCACCGCTTCACCGTCGACCTAAAATCCAAATTGCGCTGTCGTGAGCAGCATTAGGTGAGTGGGGCCGTCCAAAACACCAGGGATTGCGCTGATTGCCGACAGCAAGGGTTGGGGCCAGTTCTGCACGTGTAGGGCCAAGAAACGACGAGCCTCCGACCGACTGCTGCGCTGAGGACCGTGTGGTGCGAAGGATCCCCAATCCCCATATCAGGACGCGGCAGCCCGAGCCCGTCGTCGTGGTGTGAATTCACCCGTCAAACACCAGACCTTCACGGTGTACTACTGTACATACAGCAATAACTAATATCACCAGTCAACGGGGATGCCAGGTGTGGAAGAGCCTGCCTCTGCTTGACACCCAAAGCCAGCAACCCCCTGGAACAACTTGACCTGCTGCTGCCGGCTCCCGAAATTTGCAGCTGGATGCGAACACCGACCAATCCCCACCGCTTCTTCTTCTGACAGCGCATGGCCCTGGCTGGAGACGACATCCACGTCTTTTCTTCCAGTTTTCTGCCTCGTCTCTTCTGTCATGAGCCGCTCGAGGTGACCCGGAGAGAACAGCACCCGCACACCATCGGCCCCGAGCCGAGCCCAGTGAGCAATGGGCCACTCGTCCAAATTCCCCTTCTCGCTCCCGGGCCGAAAACACAAACAGCCGCAGCCCGCCGCGCCCGCCGCGCCGCTGTCGATATCGGAGCCCCTCACAAAGGCCCAGAGAATTCTCGGCACAACCGCCATCAGCCTCGACCTCGCAGGCGCAACATCAGACACCACTACATGGGGGCCGTGGGACGGCCAGTCGAACCCTGGGATCAGCATCAATGTCACGGAGACACCGGCCGGGCGGGACAATGCGCGCTCTCGATTGGGATCTGC
The DNA here is from genome assembly GCA_033296885.1 of Triangularia verruculosa. NCBI lineage: Eukaryota > Fungi > Ascomycota > Sordariomycetes > Sordariales > Podosporaceae > Triangularia > Triangularia verruculosa. Next base: position 77,740 of record MU863910.1, on the reverse strand, counting down.
GCGTCGTGATGATGCACGCCATGGATCTTCGGGGAACCGAGACAGGCGCTGGGAAGAAGAGTCGGCCGTTCTGCCCAAGGATAATATGACGGGACCAGGACGCCGCGACGACACCACCGATGCCTCCAGTTTGCGTCGCCAGCAGTCCAGCTCCACCATCCGGTCCTATTACGACAAGGCAAAGGTGCCATTGGCCATCTCCCAGCAGACGGCAAACTCGGCCATGGCAAAAGGACTGCCATCCAAGGCGCATGCCATTCTCGACTTTGACGGCAACTACAACACGGAGCCGAAAGGCCTGAAGAAGAAGAAGCCCTCGAGACTTGACCTCTCGTCGCTCTTGTCCAAACGGAGCCACAGACATCTCCGGCCAGAGCCCGGAAGCGGCCACCACGTTCTAAGTTCTGATAAGCTCACCACATCGCCATCCGTCACGTCGAGCACTTCGGCCCCAACACCCCCGCCACTTGCGCAGCGAATCGATCGAAAACTTCGGAACAAAATGACGCAGGAGTCATTACGAGAACAGGCGCCCACGGCCGATTCACGGCCGTCGCCAATCAGCTCGGCTGGGCGCTCAGATACTAGCGCAAAGCAGATCCCCATCAGGCCCAATGCCGAGCTTCACAACCTTTATGACCATTACGAACAGAAAACCTTTGACGAGGCGCTGGAGCACAACTACCGGCAGATTCCCGAGCGCCGGGGGCCACCGCCAGACCGCGCGCTCCCAGCATATCCAACACCACCTACCAGCAACACGGGCAAACCGTCTCTCTCCCCCTTCCCACGAAGCGCATCACGGACTGGCCAAAGGCAGGACCCACCATCGCCATTGACCGTCGCGGTGCCAGATGTCCACCTGGTCCGGCCACCCAGCGTGCCCAGTCTGGTGTCGCCCGTGGCCGAGTGCGCGAGCATCTCCAGCCGACACACGCGCACCTCCAAGGCGTCCAAACGCACAGACCGCAGCCTGACGGAGATTGATCTGCTTCAAAACAGCGTCTTGGCCCTATCATCCGATTCAGAAGACGACTACGACGCCTGCAGCGATCAGCTTGCCGTGCCGCCACCCCCTAGTGACGGTCCTGCAAGTCCTGTCAGCCCACGATCGGCCATGTCTCAGCCATCCTTCACGAGATCGGAAGACTCGAGCCGAAGCAAGGCGTGCAAGCAAACCACCTTTGCCGAAAACCACCAGTACTTGCCGAGCCGCGAACAACAGCAGGCGGCAGCCAGGAAGCAGCCGAAGCCCAACCAGCGCACCAGTTCATTGGCTCCCCACTCCACCACGAACTCATTGCAGATCTATCCGCCTCCCAACCGGACCTCTAACGGCACAACGGGAACGGCCCGGACGCTTGGCTACTCGGCGTCGCAGACACCGACAACACACGAAGCCAAGGCCATCAACATGGTGCCCAAGAGCAAGTTCCAGGACCAGGCAGTGTGGTCTGTGCCCGAGGAGACGCAGTTTGAGGATTTCCCAGCGCCCCCCATCCGCCCCGCCCAACGACCAGCGCAGCCATCGCGCCCCGAGCAGACACCACCGCTTTCCCCTACCAGTGTTGACTTTTATCTGCAGAGCCAGCGGTCTTCTTCCGCACAGGACAACGGTTCGATAGCCAGTGGCGGCAGCCGAGGCAGCGGCAATCGCAGTGGCCGTCGTGGCAGCGCTGCCAGCAGCATCCAGGACGGCCAAAGCGGGCGCTTCATGGCGGTGACACGGCAGGAGGAGATGTTGTTGGCCGCTTTGCGTCAGAAGCGCGCTCGTATGCGCGAGGATATTCTGGCCGAGTATGAGGATGATGCGGACCGGGAAGAGCACCAGGCGCTGAAGCGGGAGGTCACCAACGACAGCAGTGGCCTGAGCATGATATCCAGACAGTCGTCTCTGAGCACGAACACGGGCCGTGTCGAGACCAATCCGCTGACGGCTCGACCCCCTCCCCACGATTCTGTACGCTCACGGACCAGCAGCGCATCTGCTGAGCAGAACGGGAAACACGGCCACATCCTTGTGATGATGGATGAGTCCAATTCCGACATTGGCCCGCTTGCCCAGTTGGACGACTTTCCCGCTCCGGCTGAGTCTGACCGTCGGGGCAGCAAGTCCAGCGGCAGATCTGGCCCTCCCCACAAGCAAAGAGCTTCTTTGTCAGCCATGTCCATGCCCACTGCCAGCGCGCGCAGACCGCCTCGGAGTGGCAGTCTTCCCCGGCGTGCATCGTCAGACCAAGCCAGCGTCCACTCCGCCAATGCGGTGAACAACTCGCTCCCCAATCAAATCCTGGAAGACCCCGCCGAGGATGAAGAGGACGAGGGCATCCCGCGCCCAGATTCGCCAATCTCCCCTTCGGACTTTCCCGTTCCGATGTCGGCCAACAATCCTTCGACCAAGATCGTGAACAAGAAGCACCTGAGACTGAGCGCATTTGGCACCTACAAGCCGAATGTCGAAGCTGGCTGGTGGGACGACTCTGGTTGATCGGGACCAACCTTTAACAAGGCGCACCGTGCATTACTGGCGTGGCGGTATCAGACCATCATCATTCTGGTCACTTTTTTTCTTTTACCTACGAAGCTGGATGTAATGGACGGAGGTCACAGTCTATTCGGGACCGGGGGGGGGGCAGGGTGTTTTGGCTGGGGTGGTAAATAAGGAGCATCATATCCAGCGATTTTGAATGACGGTACGGAAGAAATGGGTTCATCAGCTTTCTGCATTCTAGACTTTTTTTTTGTGGCATTGGAGGAAGAGGCAGGTCCCGTCCCCGACAGCTTTTGCACAAACCCATATATTGGTCCTGTTACTGTAATGGCGGACTGGTCGGCTACCTGGACATACCCTACATATTTTGTAATTGCTGATCCCACCGCGATGAATAATCTAGCTCACTCTACAAAGCTATCATGTAAACAAATAAAGACATCTCGATAAACTTGACTAAACCTTCTCTTCTTGCTACCGTACTTAGTACCTTCGAGAAGAACACCAGAAAGCAAACAGCCCCTCAGTTTAACCACCCCTCGCCAGCCTCTCCTGCCTCTCGACCTCCTCCCTAAACACATTCCTCCCTCCCTTCGCACTGTTCGGAGAAGTGGGCGACCAGCTATCCCGATCCGTCAGCTCCACCCCGACATTCGTCTCGGATTTATGATCCCCCGTCACTCTTCCTCCGTCTCCCTGCACATCTTGCACTCTCCTCGCGCCCTGCCCCGTATAACCACCCCGTCCCGACCTCCTCTTCGCCAGAAACCCCCCCACAACCGGGATCTTCCCCTTCCGGCGGTACGACAAGAAGCAAAACGCCGCCAGACCAAGCAACACAGCGGCAATCACAATCGGGAGGACAATCGCCAGGATATTCGTCCCGTTCTGAACAGACGTTGACGGTGCCTCCTCGGCGGGGTCAGACGAGACGACGTTGACGGTTGGGCCCGAGACGGTGATGATGTCGTTTGTCACGTCGGCGGTGGTCGTGTCGTTGTGCTGGAGGGCGAAGGAGATGGGGGACGAGACGGGGAAGTTGAGGGGGATGGTCCAGGCGTAGAAGCCGGTGGAGGCGGGGATCGGGAGGGGGGTGAGGTTGATGCCGGCTTTTTGCTGGCTGTTGGGGGAGGAGGAGGAGGATGAGAAAAAGATGTGGAGGGTGAGGGGAGTGGATTGGGGGGAGAAGTAGGAGGGGGACCAGGTGACTGTTTCATGGTTAGTGCCCGGGTGAGTGAGTGAAAGGAAGGGCACTCGGGAGGGAGGAGAAAACTGACTGTAGTATGTACGGCCGACTACGAGGGATGAACCACGGCGGGGGAGGCAGAAAGGCTCGTCGTGGCCTTTGTCGGCTTGGCAGGCGAGGAAGACGCCGGTTTCGTCGGTGCCGCCGGGTGCGGTTGCTACTGGGGCGAGGCCGGTGTAGGTCGAGAGACGGTCGTCAGGGGAGAGGGTGTAGGTTGCGGTGGAGATGAGGTGGGCGGGAGGGTTAGAAAGGGTAGCGCGGTGGCCTTCGGTGGTGATGACTTTTGGGGAAATGGTTTCGGCGTCGCCTTGGGGGTCGACGGTGACCCAGGGCAGAGGGGCAGCATCAGGGACTGATGCTGCTTGTGGGAGTGATACAGCTGGGGAGAAGAAGAGGGAAGATGCTACTGTCGCCAGGGCGACTCTGGGGAGGAGTCTCATGGTGAGTAGCCGTGTCTGTCCCGCCGTCGAAGCCGGATACTTGATATCGCGACTCAAAACCTCTCAAGAGTCTTTCAAGGAGTTGGAGACAGACAAGGCCGCTATCACCGAACAAGAGCACGAATTTCCCGGTGGGCGCACATCTGGGAGAAACCCAAGGAGCCCTCGACATGACCAGGACCCGACACGGCACGGCGCACACCACAGTCCCATAGGTATCAAAGCAGGTTTCCAACCAAGGTACCTCTGATAGCTTCCCCTCCTCCCGGCCAGCCTACTTCTACTACTACACCAAATGAAGACAGCTGCATGCGATGGGCTGTTGCCTCATGTGGGATGTGGTGGTGGGGTCGCAGCTCCAACCCAATCTCACCATCATGGGGCTGACTGATTGGTTGATGCAACATTCAACCCAGGGCAAGTCGTGAGCGGTTTATGCGGGGAATTTGCATGGCACGCTCCCGTCTCCCGTGTCTGCCCCGCAGCGCTATCGACCTTTGGCTTCTATTTGTGAACACAGACAGGTCTGGATGCCAGATGGGACACTAACCTTGGTTTGGGGTTGTGGGGAGGGACCAAGGAATACCATTGATTGCCCTTCGACACTCCGGTCTGGGGAGTCTTTTGTGTGCCTCTCCTCGCTACCGCGCTCCTGGTTCTTGGGTTCTAGATATTAACACATCTCGACCCACCTTCTGCCTCTTCCATATCTACTCCTGGGCCAAGTTCAGTCGAAATTCGACAGGCGACATGATGAAGAAGGCTTCGCTCACCGGAGTGTGTTTATACACCGCGGGTGCTTTGGCCCAGGGAGCCTGCAGGGACATTCTTGTCCCCCGCAATCCAGCACCCGTCGTTGCCAGTGGCTGGCAAGCGCAGCTCGTTGCCGGTGGGCTGACCAAACCTCGAAGTATTCAGTTTGATTCAACCGGTGCTCTGCTCGTCGTTGAGAGCGGCAAGGGTATCAGTCGGCACAGGTTTACTGACAATGGGGGGACATGCCTCCATGCCAACCACTCTCACATGCTGGTTGAGCTCCAAGATGTACGATCTCATCCTTGATAACGTCCCATTTCTTCCACGCTGACATCCACCAGCTCAATCACGGCCTCGCCCTTTCCAATGGCGGAGACATCCTCTACGCCTCCACCGCCGAATCCGTATTCGCCTGGTCCTACAACGCCCGCAATGCCGCCGTCACCTCGCTCCCCCAAACTCTCGTCACCAACATGAGCAATAACGACCTCGTCACTCGCACTCTCCTCATCTCTGAGAAAGTAAAGGGCAAACTCATTGTCTCCCGCGGCAGCGCAGAAGCCAACCGTGACCGCGCCGCCGTCCTCTCGTCCGGTCTCTCTCAGATCAGAGTCTTTGACATCACCAATCGGTCTGCCTCTGAGAGCCCTTACAATTTTAACACCGACGGCGACGTGCTCGGTTGGGGGTTGAGAAACAGCGTCGGTGTGGCAGAACACCCCAAGACGGGAGGGATCTACGCCGTGGAGAACAGCGAGGACGGTGTGACGAGGAATGGGCAGGATATCCGGGAGAACAACCCGGGAGAGGAGCTCAACTTTTTTGGTTTTCTTGACGAAGCTGTCAACGCCAATGCTTCTGCCATCAACAACTACGGCTACCCGCATTGCTTTGCGGTTTGGGACCCGAGCGAGATCCCGAATGGGGACGGGCTGGGCGTGGGGAAGCAGTTTGCCGTGGAGGAGGACAATTCCCTGACGGATGAGACTTGCGAGAGCGATTATGTGGCGCCGCGGCTGACCTTCCCGGCACATTATGCCCCGATTGATCTCAAGTTTTCGGATGGAGGCGAGACAGGGTACATCACGTTCCGAGGCAGTTGTATGTCAATCCCCTACCATCGCTTCTGCTTGCTCGGTTTGCTGACAAAAGTAAACAACAGTTGATCGGTCGTCGCCCGTAGGGTACAAGGTAGCAAGCATCGCCTTCAACTCGGCGACAGGGGAGCCTCTGGCATCTGCGGACAGCAAAGCAGCTTTAAGGGACATCATGACCAATGTAGACAACACGCAGTGCCCTGACAAGTGCTTCAGGCCGGTGGGCCTGGCGATCGATTCGAAGGGGAGAATATGGTTCTCGAGCGATTCCACGGGAGAAATCTATGTCCTGCAAAGAACAGGCGAGAACTCGGAGGGCAAGTTTGTCTTGCCGGAAGGAGGGCCGACCGGTGATGGGAGCGGCAACAATAACGGGAATGGAAACTCGGCTGCATCAACAATGCTTGGATGGGAGACAAGAATGCTGAGCTGGACTGCACTTGTGGGGCTTGGAACTTGGTTGGTTTTGTAGGTAATTGTGGAACACATCAAATTTCTGTCTTTATCGTTTTAAATACCATTTCTGAAGACATAGGTACCCAATGCGGCTGGTCTTTAGGAGATAACTACCGTAGGTACGCCATCTTTATTTCCTGCCTATGCATGCCTGGATTTATCCTTGAGTTCACTCGCCAGCCCTCTGATTCCCTTCTGCTCCTCTTCAGTCAGGACAATGTCAAAATACTTCTTCAAGGCCTCAACTCTTTGTGGCTCGCTCTCCAGCTTTTCCACGATTTCCGATCCACCCTCTACTTGTTTCTTGACATAGTCCCTGTGCAAGATCATCTTGCCAACCGGACTCTGTTGCCCATCGTCCAAAATCGTCTGCATGCACATGACGCTCTGTACAAAGAAACTCTGCGGGGCAGAAGATGTGCGCATGTTCATGACCTCAAAGTCGCCAGAGATGAACTCGAGCTCGCCAAAGCAGTACATTTCTCGCCACGGCGCCTGTTCGTTTTGCCGTACCGAGTACACCCAAATTCTTTGGCTGGGGTCTGTATAAGCGTCGATGCTGCGATATTCTAATCTTCCTTGAGTCGGCAAGACAGTCGGGAACTCATGGCCATGCTGAAGCGGTACCGGGTGTGTAGCGCCGTTTGTGCCGAAGCCGACATCGACAAGGTAACACTGGCTGTTGACGGTGACGATGTTGACCATATGATCCCTGAAGAAGTAGGTGTTCAGGTCAGTGCAAATCTCGATTGGTGGCAGAGACGTTAGTAGGCATGCTTACCATCCCCTATAGCCCACCTCACCTCTCACCCGCCCGCCGGTACTGAAGAGTGTGTAACCGAGACTCCGAAGGACAGTGGCGAAGAAAGCATTGACCTCCATGCAATATCCGCCCTTTCCCCGGTCAACAACCTTGGTGAACAAATCCTCCAGGTCCAGTGATAAAGTTCGGTGTTTTGAGTAGTGCAGTGAGAGACTCTCGAAAGGAACGCGGGCCATTTGCAGAATTTGGATCCTGGCAAGCAAGCCCAGCGGGTCTTCGACAAAGTGGCGGTTCACATCTTGTTTATACCCAATGTGGTGAAGATAGCGAGAGATTTGGTCTTCGGTGTAGGTGGCCATTCTGCAAGATTTTCGGTATTGTTCTGGTCAGAGTAGAGCAGGAAGAATGCTGGGTACCTATGTTTCAAAGGTGGCCGATTGCGCTTGATATGTAAGCATTGTGTGTTGATGTTCCCCACAACCTCGGAGGCCGATGATCGCCGAGGCGGGCAAATCGAATCGCCAGTGGGCATGCATCTCTCAGGATAAGCCGCACCTAAGCACCAAGACCCTGCGATGAAAGAGTATGAATTGAAACTGTCAGGTAGCAGCTACCTTAAATACCCTTCCATCATTTTCTGGTTTCCCCGAAACTTGTTACCACCCGACCGAACCGATCATCTCTCGACAAAGCGCACCACGGTTCAAATCCCTGCTTGTATCCCTACCAGATAAGCTGCTATGCAACTGAAAATGCTGCAACACTTTCTGTTCAGTCGTCGAACAGAGCGTTGGCAGCAGCAATGGCCTTAGCACGCGCGGGAGCCGTGAGAGCCCCGATGACGCTAGGGCGAGGGCGGAAAATGCGGGCATTGTACTCTATTACGGTACGTATTTTGGTTAGTGCTAGCTTAAACAGTGAACTTGAAACCGGTGGGCAGATGCATACCTCCAGTAATGCCGTTCTTGTCATCTTGATGAAAGAGGATACGAGTGGAGTCAGACCAAGCCACAAGCTTGATGCGGTAGAGCTAGATCAGAAGCGTGTTTAGAAGCCATACATACATAGGTAATGCGGTACCTATTTGTACTGCACTGCGGGTACTCGAGTCATCACAAACCTTGAAGTAGGGACGGTCGATGTCAGGGAATCGGAGAACACCAATGTCAATGATAATTTGCTCGTGGTGCTCTTGCTTGGCGAAGAAGGTCTCGAAGCTGTTGATAGTAGCACCAGTCTGCGCGACAATCGCGGCCAAAACGTTGATGTCAATCTTGGTGCTTTTCAGCACATCGTCGTCCGCAATGAGGTTGGTGAACCAAGTTTGAACCTGGTTTAGCGACGCGGTTAGCTTCCGGTCGGATCGTACACAGAGCATGATGGCAGGAACTGGAGAATGTACTGACCTCGCGGACAATGCTCGCATCAGGAGAGCCATCAAACTTGAAGTCGCTGCTGCTTGCTTTGATCAGCTTGTCAGCACGAGCAACCTCATCTCCGTCCGGCTGAAGCAGCTCGTTCTGCATCATGGTGGAGAGGACCGCGTTCCAACTCTTGTCTGACTGCTTCGCAAGGATCTTCATGGTGCCTGCGATCATGATTTTGAGCTCATCGTCCATTTTTGCCAGCGATTCCTTGAGCTTGCCGAAGGACGGGGCAAGGTCAGTATGCAGGAAGTCCTCCGACTTGGTGTCAGTGACTTTGATCTGGGTTGATATTAGTCTCAGTTTAGACGGGGAGGGATGCTGGCGTTTCCGTAGGTAGGTGGCTAGGTACTTACCTTGCTAAAATCAAAATTTTGTACAAGATCCCCGATGTCTCCGGTTTTCCCAAAGACATTGGTGAGGAGAGCAGAAGCGGCGACGACGGACATTTCGAAATAGAGATGTGGAGAAGGTTAAAAGTAAGGCAAGTTGACTTGTTCTTAGTGCCAAAGGTCGGTTGTAGTGGAGTGAGCGTGTCGAGAGGAAGGAGAGAAGGGCAGAGGGACTTTGGTGTTTATATAGATGAAAGGCTTTGCGGGGGCTCGAGAGGCCTTCTAAGTCGACCAACCATTTTGGAAAGGATTCGACGTCATGAGTATGTAAGTTTTGCCTAGAACTCGGATCCGCGGAATTCATGCTGCATACCAGGTATATAAGGTACGGTACTATTACGTATAGCAGGCATAAAAAAGGATGTCTCTAAATATCCCGTCCCTGTCTACTGCAGTCATCATCACACCTAGCCAAATCAAGGTCCATGATCCCGCACCCTTTGATAGGTACCTACCGTTAAGATACCTAGTCATGCAAGACCAACAGCTAACGTGGTCCGTTTGAAAAGGACACTGCACCTTTGCAAGATGAGGAACGATGCGAATGGCTGTGAACATGACGCGGGAGATGCATCATCCAGCAAGACCGGGCCGGAACTCATGCATTGTCATACATAGAGCCTTAAGGCTGTGCCTTAGCTGAATCTTAAACCAAACCATGCACTGGATGACCATGCCTTACTCAGATCTCCCATTTAACCAATCAGGAATCAGCAATTGTTATTCGCATTTCACAGAGCTTGTCAGAGCAGAGGATAGCTGGAGACGTCATGGGGGTGCGTGAGAATCCACATATCCATGATGGTCCAGCCGCCCCCAGGCACGAAACCCACGTTTCGCGAAACTAGGTATCTAGCGTTCCTGCTTTCCACCAACAAGTATGTACCAGGACCAAACCCACGGACTTGAAGCGAGGTCGAATTTGAGCCGTCAAGGCCATACCCAAGGTACCTTACCTTACCTGAGCCTGCATGCACAGAAGTGTACTATATAGGTTTATGACCACCGTTGTGATCAGCTACTTAAGAGAGCCTTTCAAGTTTTCAGATGTCGTCCCGGATAACACAGATTGGATCTTTAAACTACATCGAACTTCTAGGGAACCCCCGAGTCTTTCCAGCCAGCAGATGTCACTCTGTGCTTCTGTCTTCTCCACTTGCACAAATTTTGCATGAAGGACAGAGGGTCCTTATCCGAGTCTTGACTCGACTGAACATCACCTCCGCGGTTATGAACTGACCGAGCTTTTACCTTCATTATACAAGATCACCTCAAGCAGTCAAGACAACTCCATTACGCCGACGCTGATACGGGCCTACCACTGGATGCAGGTGTAGGACTCAAATAAGTGAATTGAATTGTCAGATAAAGAAGAGAGGAAAACAGAGGAAGAGAAATCCATCGCCCAGAGGTCTAAATACCCATCCAATTGACCGGAATCCCCCATTCAAACCAACGGAGTCCCGTATGCCCTAGCAAGCCCCCCGAAGCCTCCCCAGTACCTAGCCTAGCGTAGTCCTCTAACTCACACACCCCAACCCGGATACCATCCCATAACAGACGCTTCAGATCTCTGCCAGCGGCTTCCCGACAATGCCAGCCGGTAGCTTGTAGCACTTTTCTTGAGCAGGGATACGTTCGCCCTGGTCCCACTGTTCCACAGGCTCATTAGAAACCTTTTGCGAAACGATGAGAGGGGAAACATGACTTACATGCTCATGAACACATCCATCAACCCACCTCCACCGATCCGTAGTGCTGTACCTGGCATAGCTCATGTTGGTGCTGGCGTCGAAGCACCAGGCGGTGGCCTGTTCGGTGCCAATCCGACGGCCATTGCAAAACAAGGGCCAGATAACGTTGGGTCCAGACTGGTATCCAGGGGTGTTTTGCTAGCAATTTGAAGAAGGATAGGTTGTCAGTGATTTCCATGCCATGACAGAAAACACATGATTAGATACCTACCTTGTAGACATTGTCGATCAGGGAGAACATGGTTCTCGGGTCTCCATCAGTGACAAACGCGCGGTAGAACTTGTAGGCTCGGATAGCGGTCTCTTCGACAGTGGTGTTGGGGTTAGGGGTGCAGAGCTCAGGAGGCGTACGCAAGTGGCAGAGGTTCTCCCGCTTGTCGAGGTCGGTAGCTGGAGCAGCCACCGCGCCGAGGATCGGGGCAAGAAGAATAGTTGAAGCTCGCATGTTGAAAGAGGTCGATACCTACCTGACCTAGGTTTGCTTCAAGGTGAGTGGAAAGGAAAAGGTCTGGAACAGGGTGGTGAGGTGGAGGGTCCTTACATAGAAAGCTTGTCGTTACCTCGAGCAAATGCCGGATGCTGCTGGTGTCCCTGCGCGGGTAAATGGAGACTACCACCTGTACCAAGGCCGTGAACATCTTGTATTTTAATCTACCTGCAATATGCCCCACTCTACTCGGGCGGATGCCTATCGGTTGATCTATAAAGGACACGATAGTGGGCATATTGTTTGACTGAAAAGGCACAAGAGTCCCGTCGTGAGGAGCGAGGTCCGGTGAGCCGCACGAATAGATGACAGGGAACCCAAGTGCCGGGGTCTTGGATCGCTGTGCAGGGCGACCTTAAGAAATGAGGGGGTAGTAGTGTATAAAAAATGTCCTAGGACACCTGGTGAAAGATCTACAACAGTGTGTTGGTTGACCACCGCATGGAGTTGATGTTTCGTAGCTGCAATTGTGACCCTAACCCTACCGCCTGTCAAAAAACTGGCGTCACGTGCCGGTCTCGTTGTTGTCTGCTGCCCCACCGGATTTCGACGCGACATCATTGTAAATATTCTCATGAGTTGAAAACCGCAAAGCGCGACACTGCGTCGTTACCTTGTAGCTATCTCCGAAATACCAATCGATCTCTTCTTCTACTCTCACGTCTCTGGCCCCCAAGAGCGCGACACAAGTGGCTGCCTGCCTCAACTTCCATCGCTCCTCCTCAGCCATCACAGCTGGCATCAAGCGCGTCGGTGGTCCGTGCCACTTTGGAGGTGTGATCGCATCGACATCACGAAATGCCACCGCCAGTGCCGCCGGTGCCAGTTGTACAGCCTGATGCACAGTCAGATTCAGAATCGGACCATGTCTCCGATTCGGAACCCGAGTCCTCCGATGAGAGCATCGATAACGACCCTCTCAAGACCGAAGACATGTCGGACTCGGGCCACGGCACTTCTGTTGCCCATGTCCTGGGCAGACTCCCCGACAATCCGAAACGAAAGGCTGATTACGACGACGGCGGAGACCATCCATCAAAAGCACAGAGGCTCTTGACGTCGAGCGGCAGTCCGTCATCCTCTTCCTCCCCCGACGCCGATAGCTCGGTCCATACCCACGCGTACATTGCTCGTCAGAGCTTCGCAGCCCCTTCCACTGAACAGGCAACAAGACGCCGTAAGTGCATTGCCTCTGCTGTCAAGGGGTGGCTTCGGCACCTGTGCTAATGCATAGGGAACAGCATGTTTTGAGCTGCTCCAGAGAACGTTTCCACAGTATCACCCAATACCATTGAAAAAACAGCCCTTCTTTATGTGGCTATGCAATCAACCCGTGAAGAGGATTCCAGTTGTAGGGCCGAGGTGGCACAACCACAAGACCCAAAACTTGCCCTCCTTCATGATGCAGGCTTGTGGCGATGTCATGGCGCTTCATGAAGCCTGTTCGCGATGCGTCGAGGGGAAGGGACCATACAACGATTGCGTCATCATCCTAGAGCCCAGCATCGCCGTACACACTCGGGGCTCGTGTGCCAACTGTTGGTATGGAAAGAACGGTTTTGCATGTACGCTGCGTGCCGGAGGTTCCCGCAGCAAGTCACCTATATTCTCCCCTGATGCTTCTGAACCTCGGCTAATCATGCGTAGCAATCAATGCTCCCCCATCATCACCACCACCGCCGCCACCAATGGCAGCACCAGGTCCCCAACTTCATCCCAGTTATGCAGCCGCCATCCAAAATGCCTCTACCACAGCTGCCTCACCAGTCCCAACACCCGCGCTTCATCCTCGCTTCGCGGCCATCCTGGAAAAAAACAAACCCTCCACTCAGCCATCGGCTTCCTCACCAAGTCGGCAGCAGCCATCGCAAGAACAGCCGTCATTGTCGCCTGCCCTGTCATCTCTGGCAACGTCGGCAGCGATCACGACAAACTTGGTGCAGCTCTGGGAGAACAGATACCGCAACATGACGCCCGAGAAGCTGATCGAGGCCTACGAACACCTCCAGGAAATGCAACAGGATCTGAACACGAGGAACCAGGCGATACACCGCGTCATCCTGGGCGGGCTGAGAGATGCCTTGCGTGCGAATAACCGGCAAAGTGGCAGTTCGAATGGGGGAAGCTAGGGGGAAATGGGAGGACAGGTATGGGTGGTGGTGATGAACTTTTGGCTAGATAGGTAGGTAGGCGTTGGAGGAGAACCATATGAACTGATGGCATGAACATGGCATAAACATCGACCGGGATACATCCACGGTGGAATGGGACGGGCTGCCGGACGGAAGACGAGACGGAATTCAAATTATACAGCGCTCAGACTTGCGTGTGCTCTGTACTCATTATACAAAATAGGCAATACCCCGAACTCAAACCAATCCCACCCTGCTACCCGTCGCTTCAACAGACACATAGATGAGTAAGGTAGAAACCGAAAACCATGGTCATTTCTTCATCAACCAAAAACCTCCGCTAATACAGTTCGCCCTCCTAGATAACCAAATCCCGCGTCTCCACCACAGCGACACTGCTGATGAACCCGTTCAGATTGTCCTGGTAGTTGGCGTTATCAACCCCGTCCACAGTCACCATCTGCTCCGTCCCGACCGTGTTGAGGTTGTACACGGTGACCCTCGACCGCTCCAAGCTCAAGATCCTCTGCTGGCACCTCGTCCCGGTGCCAACCTGCGAGCAGTTGACGTCGTAGTTGTCAAAGAAGCTGTACAAGCCCGCGCCGTAGATGAACAAGTCGGTCGTGTCGACGGCTCTGACGCCCCATCCGGAATCACCGGGGGTGAGCAGCTCCGGGTCGTGGTAGCGCGGGTCAGGCGCAAAGGGAAGGCGGGCGTCGGGGTTGGGCTGGTAGTACGCCGTTTCGGTCTGCACCTGCCCGGCGAAGATGGTGGAGGTGTTGTAGAACTGGTATTCGTACAGCTGGTGGTGCTCCACGCTCGATGCCACGAGCCAAAGGGGGCCGCGGGTGTCCTCGACGAGCAAGCCACGGCCGGCGTAGATGGTGATTTGCTGGTTGTTGGCGGGCATTTCAATGTCGTGGTCGGCCACCCAGATCCAGTTATTCTCCTGGTAGAGATTGGCGGCGTTGCGGGTAATGTGCATCGACATGAATGCGGCCACGCAGTCGACATCGAGGTTGGCAGCGGTGATGACGACATCTGGAGTCTTGGGGCACTGGGCCAGCTGGAGATCGGAGCCGGCAAAGCCGCCGATGCGGGTGTGGACGTCCCACATGCCCGAGTACTGGCCTGCCCGGGTGGTGGCGAGATTGTACTCGATAAGGATGGCGCCGGGCTGCTTGCCGCGGGTTGAGACAATCGTGTTCGACCACTGAATGCGACCTTCAGAACCGGGCCCGCGGCGGTTGCCGACTTGGACCACTGGCTGAGGGCGTCCCGGGTTCTCAAAGTAGCGACCCGACGAGAGAATGACGGGGAAAGAGGAGTCACCAAAAATACGCGATCCAGGGGGGATGAAAACTGTGCGAGTCACGCGGTAGATGCCGGCGTTGAGATACGCAATCTTTCTTTGCTTGGCGGCCGCCTCGAAGAAGCGGTTGAGCGCGCGGGTGTCGTCAGTGGAACCATCACCAGTCGCTCCAAAATCACGAGCAGTGAGGAAGGCGGACAAAGGTTGGTCCTCATAGTACGGCTTGGACGCGGTGAAGTATCTTCCTCCAGGAGCCGTCAACCCAGCGGGGCGAGGCGGGGGATTGAAGGTGCCCTGGAAGAATTCGGGGCCGCTGTTCTCGTCGTAGCTGTTTCCACGGCCCCAGGCAGGGATTGTGAGAGCGGTTGTGGTGGAAGTGGTGCCCGGAAGGACAGTGCCAAAGGGGCCTCGGATGGCCACGGGGACATTGTCCAGATCAAGATTCTCAACAATCAATGTGTTTCCAACATCCGGCTGGTTGGGGTCGGGCCAGGCATACTTGATTCCGATGGGCGTGTCGGTGATTGTGCTGTCAATGATGGTGATGGTGCCCACATTGACAAAGGTGCCATTGTTCGAGGTCAAATCCCAACCCACTGAGCAGTTGTTGATGCTGATCCCAATGTAAGTCCAGCCCCAAGCCCAAAAGTGCTGGATGGCAGTCTGGGCATTGTAAATGGCGATATTCTTGAATGTGAACTGCTGGTTGCCGACAATCATGGCCTGGTTGCCGCCGTAGAAGACGAGATCGCCAATGTAGCCGCCCGAGCCCTCCTCGATGAAGAGACCTTGGTGGCGGGTGCCTGGCGTCTGGGAAAGACGGAACTCGATATTGGAAAGAGAGGTGGCCTGAGAGCTGGGCCAGTGAATGGCCGAGATCTCGATGCCGGAGGGAACCTCAGTCAAGTCGAAGACAAAGTGAGCGACCTGACGCCAGAATACATTGGTTGCGCCCCAGGCCAGGGCACCGCCAGCCTGATATGGGTTGGTGTCAAGAACCCAGCGGCCGTCAAAGGCAGCGTCAGCCTTGATAACTGGGGGGCATCCTGGATTTCCGATCAACTGCGTGTAGTAGAAGTCGATGATGGGCGCAGTCACCCTATATGTACCGGGAGGGAAGTAGATCAGGCCCGGGGTTATGGTGCTACCGGTACATCCCGGACCACAGCGTCCTTGGTCGCTGATGGCATTGTTGATGGCAGCCGTGTCATCGGCAATACCGTCGCCGACGGCGCCGTAGTCCCTGACGTTGCGCCAAACCTGGTAACCCGCGGTTGGCGCATAGGGGGCCACGCCCTCATGGTTGATCCTTGCCAACCAGAAGTCGTTGCAGGTCACCGGCGGAGGCAGAACTGGAGGGGAGATTGGTGGGAATGGAGGTTTTGGTCCATGGCGGCCCTTGAACTGACAGTTGCTCGTTTCAGCCGTCTCACGCTTGAGCAACTCATGGATCTCGGCGTCGAGGGCGTCGGCAGCGGCGTCATCCAGCCGAGAGGCCGTTGCCCCTAAAAGGAGGGCGGAAAGCGCAAAGAGCGATGGGAAGCGCATGGTAGCGATGGTAGCTACCTAAGGTAGGTAATTAGAATTACAAGTAACGTAAAAAACGAGTGACTGAAATGCAATGATGCTTTGTCCTGCATCAGGGAGGATGTGATGAGACTGGTCCCGTCTCTTACCCAACCAAGGACCAGAACGAGGAGGGGGAGAGGGATAAGCGATGGTTTATACAGATTCATGACGGGATCACTTTTCTTCTTCCCCCCCTGCAGCAGACATTGCTCGGGGGAACCAAGGGAATCCAATGGTAGCCAAGAGGGCGTGGCGGATGCCAAGCAATTCGGGTGCTAGCCCAAAAAGGTGCCCTCAACTGAGGATCAGAATTAGAGCCAGCCCCATCTCTTCCCACGTCGCCCTGTGCTGACCAATGATGCCACCTTACAGGCACTGCGTCTCACAGCATTCCGGCGTGGTATCTTGTCTGAGACAGGCACATACCGGGCTTCTTCAACAAAACAGCATGGTCCAGGGAATTCTTCGGTTTTTTGTTGCCAAGGGTGTTTGGATTACCTACCTATCTCGGCAACCGCTTGTATCGCGGGAATGGAGAGGCTAAAGCATCGCAATTAGCGCCCCAAACTACCGGGCCTCTTGGCATGTGCTTAAATTCCGGCGCGTGCTCCATCAGCCGGTAACAACAGAAGATATCGCCATGGACAGAGTCCAGCGGTTGCTGATGGCATTCTGACGGCCAGGTTAGTTCTCATCTAGGTACCACGCCGCAGGGTTTGCTGCAAACTACGATCGGAGCACACGCCAAGTCTGGTTCTATTGTGATGATGCCCGGGTTGTACTGCGCAGTAGGTAGGTATGCTTCCGCATCTGCATGTTGAGATTGACCTCTTTCAGCTTCAGCTGAACATGAATGGAACATTCAAGTATTAGCTGAGGGCCCAGAAACCAGTCGGTTGATACATGGACGAGTGTCACACGGACCGCCTATACGAAGTACCAAGACAGCGAATGCAACACACCGAACCATCGGCAAGAAGGTGGTGGGTGATACAACGACTTGATGACTCAGCTGCCAAACACACCCTCCCCTCGGTTGACAGTGACTTGCTCGCAAGCCGCACCAGACGGTACGGGCTCTCAAAAGCTCATAGTCGGCATGGCCTTGCCCGGATCAAGGGGTCTAAAGTCTCACATCCACGTGCAGTGGTCAAAAAGATGAAGAAAAGAGGTCGATGCCTTCCATGTCTAAATTGCAATTCGAGCCAACCCAACCCCTGGACTCTGAATCCACCGCAAGGCCCCCAGCCACTCAAACCGCCCCTTTGGTCTATGGCTTTCGAGGTTCCTACAGATGCTTGCAGCTTGATGGCTTTCCCAGTTCAAAGAACGAAGGGTGGCAAATCGGTTTGCTGATCTGAAAGTGCACTGAGCTGAGATTCAAGGCAGATAGTTGCAACTCATATCACAATTCATCGGTACATACCTACTTAAGGTACTTATAGTCTACACGTTGTGGACCTACCTTATTCTTCAGTTTCCGCAATTCAGAACTGCGAGACCAAGTTTGACCAAGAAACGAGCAAAGGACACTTAAAAGGCAAGTACATGTCTATATGCGAAAACAAACCACTATGGAAAAAGAAGCTCACTACCTTACCTACTCTAGCCACCCCCGTTCCCGTCCCCTTTTCAACCTGTTCATCGTCTGCCTTGGCGAGCGTAAAAGATGTGTTTAAAGGAGAGTTGCAACAATACATGACAATGAAAACATGGTAAACAAAACACTACCGAGCCGGGCTTTTAGTTCTTAGGGTTAGTTGATGTTTTCTGACGCTTGTGCCCGTCCCGAGAGCTGCTTGCTCTGGGCCGCCCCCTCTTCTTGCTCTGTTGGGTTCCGGCAGTACCCTCAACTGCACTGGTATCTGTGGCAGCTTGGGAGCTGTCTGCCCTGGACCGCCCCCTGTTCTTGCTCTGTTGGGACCCGGTTGTACCCTCAACTGCACCGCTATCCGTGGCAGCTTGGGAGCTGCCTGCTCTGGGCCGGCCCCTCTTCTTGCCGGCAGTACCCTCGACTGCACTGGTATCCGTGGCAGCTTGGAAGCTGCCTGCCCTGGACCGCCCCCTCTTCTTGCTATGTTGGGCCCCGGCTGAACCCTCAACTGCACCGCTATCCGTGACAGCTTGGGAGCTCTTTGTTTTGCACTGGCCTCTCTTTTCTTTCTGCTGAGTCCCAGCTGCAACTTTGGCTGCGCTAGCCGTAGCGGTGTCGGCGGTCGAGCTCGTGGCGACTGCAGTCAGGGCAGGCTTGCTTGGGCCAGCAACGGTCTTTCTGGAATTGGCCCGGGACCAACACGAGTATAGCGTGCTTTGTTTGGGGTCACTGGGTGTCGCCGGAGGACCTCTGACCACATGGGTCCGGCGTTTGCTCCCAGAGCTGTTGCCATTGACACCCCCACGCTTGCTGACTGCTTGAGCATCGGCAAGCTCAGATGAGGAACGGGGTACCTGCTCTGGGGTTGGCCAAATACCATCGGGAGTCTGCTGTCGAGGACGAGCCTGGTTGCCACGTTCTCGATGAGAAGACGGCAGAGGACTTTCCACCGATTGCTGTGCCGATGCCAGTGGGCTCAGGGAAGCCACGGAGCCAGAATATAGCGATGGCCACAGCCTCCTATCAACGCCCTTGCCCTTTGGCGACTGTGGCAACGACAGCTGAGAGGATGGTAAGGACCTATCCCTTGACAGCCTCATGTCAACCGAGCACTGGCAAGATGAACGTAAAATGGGTGTCATAGGAGTCGTTGCGAGGGGGGTTGAGTGATGATATCTCTGTTTCGGGGCCCGCGACGATGAGAGTTGTGGCGAAGGGGGCGAGGAAGCGACCGTTGCAGGATCCGACCGCCAAGTCTCATGATCAGAATCGTCATCAACCTCCAAAACCTCAGAAGCGCTAGGCGACGATGCTCTCGCAAGAGCTCTCTCCAAGAGGGGATGGATTGAAGGCAACGTGACGGCTGGGTTGCCAGTCGATGCCGAGGGTGATGGCGATGGGGAGCTCTCTCTGAACTTGTCAAACACCAGAGGCGATGGACAGTTGTTTCTGAAAGTCTCGTACTCGGCCTGAACCTCCGGGGTGGCGGCAAGCTCGTCGCCGTCGGGCTCGGTCCTCGTCGAAGCACGCGTCCATTCTCGCACCGCGGTAGGATGGGGACATCCCCTCCAGTTTGACTCGTGGGGTCCATGGCAATTAGCGCATTTGCGTGTGTCGCCGCTTGTGCAGTTGTACTCCCAGTGAGGGCCCGAACAGAGCCGACACGACCAGGTTGAAGCCGGACATTCATTCTGCCGGTGATTAAACCCGTGGCACTTGTAGCACATATCTGGCAGCCGGTCGACGCTACAGAATCTGCGATGGAGCCATTCTTGTCAGAGCCACCACACCACGGAGACTTGATTTCAGAGAGGGGACGGCACAGTGCACATACATCGGTTTAAAGCGGACACCGTCGCTGGTCACTCCGCTGTAAACAGCGCGACAGGCCACCTGGAAGGGAAGCTCTACAAACAGCAGGCCCATTTTGATTCGTATAGCGACAGGTCGAACGCCGTTATCGAGCTCCCATTGACCTTGTACGGCAAACTTATTTGCGTTAGAACGGTGGAGGAGCGTTGTGTATGCGTCTTTCCATTCTGTGACACAAATCCAGGTCATACGCTGCTTCGTCGGTTTGACAGGTCGGCGGTGGAATACAGGAGGTTGTTTTTGTTGTCCGGGCTGTCGGACGGATCCGGAGCCGGTGTTGCGGGTGAAGGCTGAATAGACCATGATGGACGTGGTGAAGGTGGCTTGGTGGGTCAAGTGAGAAGATACCTAGGTGATGTTGTGTACATAGGAAGAAATCAAGGTCCATGAGCACTCCAAGAGAAGGGAACCTGCTTCAAATATACTCATGGAGTTGGTGCTTACCTTGGGTACCTAGGTAAGGTACTTGGGTTAAATCCTTTTCGCCCAGGTCCCAACAAAAATGTCTGCCCCCTTTTCGCTGCATCAAGGGGTTACCCGAGGCTGCATTCTCGAGATTTCACATCACACGCTAGAACATAACTGCTGCAGTTTGCCATGGTTTTGAAAAGTTTGCTGCGGCGATCAGACCGGACAGAAGAACTGCCCACTTGAGTCTACAGACTCTAACCCCTTTCCATGGACTGAAATTTTCAGGGGCTACCCAACCTGCGCTAGGCACGCACCCTGCCCACAAAATACCTAATCGAGACTACGGATAACTACCACCCCTCTATATACACCTCTCTCGCGCAATAATTACTGATAAAAGTTTAAAGTAAAAAAGAATGATAGTATTCGTACGAGCTATTACTGTGAAATCTTTTGGCCGTAAGGTGGTCGAGGAATGGAAGGTCGAAGTTCGTAGTCTTCGAACTCTGGGACGTCACTACCTGCTGGGGGAGCATCACCACAGCCCCTGGGCAATGCTGCTACGCAAGACGGTCATGGACACTCGTCCACTGTCTTGGTAACCAATCACAGTTCGGGGAGAATGGTGGCTTTCTTAATCCGCTAAATCACGAAACACACCGCTGGGGTGAAAGGTTCTTTTTTTTCGCTGGGTTCCCGCTAGAGACAAGACCCCGCTCGCTATCCTGCCAGACTGACAGCCCATGTGTGGAGGAGAGGAACCAAACGACCGGGAAGTTGAAACAACGTGGTAGGTACCTTGGGCACTCGACTCAAACCCGCGAGCTTATTAGCCGAGGGCAGCACAAGGAGCACATGGTTCGCTTTGGACAGGCACAGTGATAAAGACTCTGTTCTGTCACACAGATGCTTCCAATTCGGTTGCCGTTCCAAAGACACTCTCGACCTTCGACCCTTCCTTATTGACCATTTCTTTCACCCCTCGGCTCTGATTTGATCAACTTGGAGAGTCATAATCTACCAAGCAGTTCATTCGTATCTCGAAGCCATGGCCCGCCTTCGCGGGAGCACTCATCACCTGCGAGCCACCCAGCCCCATGTAAGCAATAGATCGCTGATCTTGACCTGTCTCTTCCGTGTTGATATGTCCTTCGTTGCCAGTGCACAGCCACTTACCATTAGTTTATCTACAGAAGCACAAACGCAAGAAACGCAAGCAATGTGCCAGGCTGCGAAGAGGACCCGCCGCCCTGGCAAGCTCCATCCTTCCGCCCATTGCCCCCCCTGCTCCGACACGTCCACAAAGGACCAGCACAAAGAACAACAAGACGGTCCCGGTTGCGCAAATAAACCTCAAGTTCTCTCCGAAAAGGCTCGCGGCACTTCGGTCGGCCGTGGAACTCATGGACCATCCATGGGAGATCATTGCGTAAGCGCTGGCATCAAGAGATACACCCCTGGGACGGGATCAGACACTGACATGGAGTATAAATGTGTAGAATACAGGACCCTCCGGTCGAGATAGCGTGGCAGGCGGGAAACATTGCCGGATACGCTGTCTGGTTCACTACAGAACGTCCACTTACCGACGCGGACAATCCCTACGAGACGCGTCGCCGAACATCGAACGGAGAGCCTCCAACCCGACAGCTACCAAGCACCAAAGTTCAGCAAAGTTGCTTTCTATGTCCATTCTTCCATACCGGACTCTTCATGGAGAGTGGTGCCTGTAAGCAAGCCTTTTCTTTTCCATGTGCCTTGATTTACCACTAACTTGTTTGAAGGTGCCACAGCTCGAAGGCTTAGTTGCCAGTCTTCACATCGAAAGACCCGGTCGGTTTGAAGATTTGGTGATACACAATGTGTATAACCTCGACACACAGATCAACCTCGACATCGTAGAGGAGCATTGCACCGGCCGGTCCCACCTCCTTGTTGGCGATTTCAATCTTCACGCGCGACTCTGGGGTGGGCCAGGCGCTTTGGAGGACCCCAAGGGCGAGCAACTAGCCACCATGACTCAGCGCAAAGGCATGAGGTGTTTGAACCACGAAGGAGTCTGGACCTGGTGAGTCAAAGCCCGTTGTTTGCGGCATTCACTTGGTCGGCAACTGACGGTGCCTCTCTAGGTCGCGGTCTGCTGCCGATGAGACAGCACGGTCTGTCATCGACCTTGCCTTCGCAGGCATTCACCTTGACGAGAGATTTTTGGACTGGAGTGTTGTGGATGTGGATGGGTTCGATTCCGACCACAGGATTGTTGTCTCCCGATTTGGGCTGGGCGTCAAGCGCCGCTTTCTACCGTACAGTTCTGTCTGCTGGGTCGGCGTGAAGGCAGAGGAATACACTGACACAGTTGTAAGTCGTGGGCGCTTCCCGAACATTTAATATTCCCAAGGCTGCAAACTAACACTTGCCAGGAGAAGGCTCTTGATCCTCTTCACAAGCTCCCTGTCGACACCGAGGATGACATCGATGAATTTGCCCGTTCATTCGTGGAAATGATGCGCCCAACACTGCCCACAAAGCGACGCCTGAATATTCGAAAGCGGTATTTGCAGCGGGTGGAGGCGCTCGTGCAGCTGACATACGAGCGTCACATGGCAGCTTTGGAGACACAGAAGCATGCCGAAGGCCAGGACTTGAGTGATGCCAGGGCAGCTGTCGCCGACAAGATTGACGTGATCCAGGCCGCCGTCCGGCGCTCTGGCTAGCGCAAGACCGTCGCTGTTCAGATTGCCCTCAACGGATCTCGTGCCGTCTACCAACTGGACAAGCTTGCCGCTCGGTGGAGTGCCCCTCGAGGACTCCCAATCCCCTACTTTGCCGATCCACATACCACTCCGGCTACTCAAACGAGCGAGCACCGGGCAGAAATTTACATGGCCGCTACATTCTTCGAGTTCGCGTGTGGATCGGAAAAACCACCAACCCTTGTTGAGCTGCCGAGCCCCCCACGCCCACCAGCCGTCGCCACTTCGCATGTCGCTCCTCGAGTAGATGCGACCACCATGTCTGGGTCGGAGCCAGGACCAGCGCAGCCACTCACTGCTCCCCCAGACGCTTCCTCTGACGGGGGCGTAGACGAAGGTGTGTCAACATTCGAGCTCTTGGCAGACGAGTGTCCACCCCTTGCGCCAGGGGAGTTGTTCGCCGTGGTCAGCAACCTGAAGAAGAAGAAGTCACCTCATCCTGATGGAGTCGGCAACGAGGCATACAGGCTCTCGAAGGGTGCCTCTGTCCCGCACATGGGGCGGCTGTTCAACGCCTGTCTGAAACTGTCGTACTTCCCGAAGCCTTTTCGCGCTGCCGAGACCGTTTTACTGAAGAAGCCAGGCAAATCCAACTATGGCCGTGCCCAGAGCTGGCGACCGATTGCCCTGCTTTCCTGCCTAGGGAAGATATTGGAAAGGGTAGTGGCCGATCGTCTGTCTACGTTGGCCAGCTATTTGAACCTGGTCGATAAAAGGCAGTTCGCCGCCACCGGCCGATCGACAACACAGGCTCTCGAGTATTTCTTGTCAGTCGTGTACCGCGGCTGGTGTCCCGGGTTGCACGCATGTTGTTGAGCTCGACGATTGAAGGCCGCACGCATGTGACAGGCACGTGACATCACGTGACATGACTTTGGTGAGTGCCATTCCGGGTATCTTCGTCGCAGTAGAAGGTTAACCACGCGAGTCAACAGACCGATGATGCCGGGCTGTGAAGAAAACCAACGCCGGGTATGGCGTTGTTAAAGAACTTTTTTTTGGAACTTCGTTTCTTTTAAGACACATTTAAATTTGATACCCCATTTAAACAAAAATCTCTCTGCTCGTGGCCGTTCGTGGTGTGCGACTCATCGGCCAAATAAGCCTGGCCGACGTCACTCCAAACCTTGTCCAACACCCGCCCGCCAGGCCTTGCGCGACAAATAAAAGCCAAGTTTCCCAACGTATCTCAATCGGCCTGTCTTCTTCCTCTTGCATGTACATACGAACACGCATCCCCCAAGCAGCCAGAGTCGAATCGACAACGACAAGATGAACACCCAATCGTCTTATCCACCCATTCTCTTGCTCCCGGGCGAGCTTCGCAATCAGATATACCGCGAATATCTTTTCGCCGGCACCGAAGACGGATATGTTTACGACTTCGAAGCTGGGAAGTTGAGGACTGCCAACAACCAACCAATCGAGCTCAATTTGATGTACACCTGCAAACTCATTGCTCGGGAGATGCAAGGATTAGCCCTATGCCTCCACACGGTCACGTTTTCGACACTCTATTCAACAAATCTACGCACTCGGGCTGCACGCTGGGCTTATTTTGTTTCGCGATTCGGGAGAAATGTCAATTGGCGCACCGTGGGGCAGCTCGTGGCCCCAGAGGTCATTCGCGAAGTGGCTGGTGCACGTTCGTTCGTTCACGCCATATCACAGTACCACCAGGCCGAGGATTATCTAAGCTTTGACTGGGACGGATGGGACCAGGTCCCCTCGGTTCAGCGCAGCCTCCAGGCCCAGCTGATAGCCAAAGCTGTTACTGAACCTGCATGTCGCACAGATATCAGCGCACCCCCAAAAGTCGAAAATTTCGAGTATCTTTGGGACGAGGTTGAACTAAGAGGCGGTCTAGCTGCCTTTCTTGACGTTATCAGAGAACCGTGGAGTATCCCAACCGAGGACGAGCTTGATACGATCGGTGCTCGACTACCGACACGCAAGCAGAAGGCCCCGGCAGCGTTGAGGAATATGTGGCAAGATCATCCTGGCAGGTTCAGATTCTCGGCAGCAGCGGCAGCTATTCATTTTCTGAGTTCTCTCCCTGCAGCCACAAGGAAGTATATGCGGACAATTCGTCTTTGCGAGGATAGAGTGTCAGTTGCTCACCCCGAGTGTCATATCCGCGGCCTTGTGCCTTATTGTCTGGAGAACCCAGCACTTCGGATAGAACGACGCGCTGACCTTTGGAACAATCTGTTTCAGACAAATGCCTGGGGTCAAGTGAGCGGCCAGTTCCACGATCCCTTTGAAAGTGGAGATCCGTTTGAGTTTGGACTCATAAGATGGTCAGACATAGCGGAAGATGATGCTTTGCCGGCGGACCATGCCACGAGGCCGGTGGCGTTGTGGATGGCAGAGGCCTCGCACCCCGAGATTCCGGATTCCATCAGCCTTGTTCTCGACGGTGACCCAACGCCCGAACGGTCAGCCGAAGTATTTCACGAAGCCATCCAACGTGATGCTGCTTGGCAAATTGCCAAAGAGCGTCGCTTCAATGATCCGGAGAATGCCTTCCTGATGCGGATGAGAACTGCAGAAGCTTGCTGGCATGCTGTCAGGTTTCCCCAACTACTTGCCAATATCAACAAGCCAACTTCACGAATAAAATGCAACTTTGACCCAGGCCAGCCATGGTGCGAGGACCAAATCACTGAGGTAATTCGCACTAACAAAATCGCCGAAGATAATCTTGAACCCAGTTCGTATGATGGAAGGGTGCCGGATCTGGTGACGGCATGGGAATGGAGAAGGGGCCTACGGTTCGCCACGGCATCGCCCTTGCCGTCATTTTGGTCTCTTGTTGAGGAAAACATGGACCCAGGGTATGAAGAGCGGAAGTGGTTGCCTCCTTGGGAGGTAGGCAGGTGACAAGGAAGATGGTGCCAGAAGACCAAGACGCGGGGGTTGCTGTTCGGTGCCCAATGCAAGGCGATGAGAACGGGGTAGCTGATGGACAATATTTTCGAGTAATCAGAGTACGAATGAGATTTGGTCTTGACCTTAAATTCTGTGCTCTTTCGAATTCCAGCCTCCATCACCTTCGGGAAAGCGTACGAAAATACATACCTAGCTATGATTGTGACGGTCCTTGGTTGCCAGGATCAGGCACCCCATCTCAACTAAACTTAGACACTCATCCGAAACCTATTGTCCCAAAGCCTCGATGTGAAGTGAGGTCTGCAATTTCTCGGCGGCATCTGGAGACATTCGGCTGCAGGTCCAAGAGCTTGGCACCAGGCCTGCGTCGCAGCCGATCCCTGCTGTGCGCCCCGCCCCAGGAACCAGCCAGCGCTGATTGGATGAACGGGCGGACATTACCTAATAATCCCCGTCACACACAGACAAGCTTAAACAATCGCGACCAGGGTTGGGGTCTGAAACATCACGACGAAAGCACTTGGGACGACGGCCAAGACGCGTCCATCCGTTTCGAGATGGGCTCATTCGCGTCTCCCCCTTGTTTGCCGCCGCCTGGACGCAGCTGATCCTGGATTTGCCCCCCCGCCGTTTCTCTGAGGAGGAGGAGCATCATGGCGTGGCGGCTGGTATAAGCTCTGGCCGGGCCTCCCAAACTTTTTCTTCGATCCACTGTCACTCTACCGGCACATTCTTGCCTGTTGTTGATCTCGCCGTCGTGCTTGGTCGTTTGGCTGTCTTTACATTTCATGGCCCTGGAGGCCCCTTTTTGATACCCCTTTTTGTTTAATACTCAACAGTGGCTTTCGATCTAGCGTGTTTGTTCCAGCCTTTGTCTGCCATAATGTCTATGCAATCGTGCCCAATGTCTGGCATGGCCGGCGGCCAGTGTCCTGCTGGCTCAGCTGCTGGCAGCCGGTCTAGCAGCCGCATGGGACCAAGAGGCTGCTCCTTTTCTGGCTACACTCAGCCGGGAGATATTCACGCAGCCTTCGATGTGAGCCTTGAAGCCGCGGGGGATTCGTTGGAAGATGCTAACTAATGGTAAACAGATTCCTCGAGGTGTGGATGCCGAAGAGTGGTTGCGAATGAGGGAACGCAAGTCTATCAACGAGGTCCTGTATGCCAACATCCCGACAGTCAACGAGATTAGTGGAATGAAGAACATCGACACACTCAACGTGGCCGAACAAGATCTTTTGGCTGTTGCACTCGGTGCCCCTGCGCGTCAAGTCATGATCAGAGCTGAGGAAATTGGGCCAAGGACAGGTTGGAAAGATGGGTACCTCAGTGTCGACCACGGATTTTGTCCACCAGACTACGACGAGTCTCCTGGAGCTCTTGCCAACTCACCGGGAAGGATATGGTCAGATTTGTGCGAACGGATTCCAGGCTGTGTGGCCAGGGGCCGTGTACGAGAATCCGTCGCTGCACTTCCTATTGTCGAGGGAACACCGGACATGATTCCCGACAAGGCACTGTGGGCAGCAGTGGTGGCGCTCGGCATGCTCTGCTCCATCTATCGATACGAAGATAAGAACGACGGCAATGAGGGAGTAACGGTCAATCCCACAAAATGGCGGCCTCAGTGCGAGATGGGTGATGACTTGGGAGAAGAGCTAGTCGGGATCCCGCGAAGCATTGCGCTGCCATACTGGCAGGTCTCAAGACGCCTTGGTCGGTCCATTCCCCACCTCACCTTCTTTGATCAATCCTCGGTAAGGAGGTTTATGTCTTGTTTCTGCTCCTTCCCCGGTTCTCTTGTTTTTTCTTCGCTTTGTGCGTTACTGATCTTGTATGTTTCCAACAGTTCAACATGAAACTGCGTGACAAGAACGCCACATATCCGTATGTGGGTAGATTCGACAACATGGACATGCGCTGGCCAGTTTTCGGCGAGAGAACAGAGATTGCCTTCCAGAAAGGCTGTGCCGACACGTCAGCCTCATTTCAGCATGGTCCTGATGCCATAGCAGCCTGTCAGGAACATGTCATGAACCGCAACGTTGAAGGCCTTCTCCGAGAGTTGATACGCCTCAAGGAAATCCTCGAACGCATGCCGAACGCCTTCCATACCATCAACACCAATCCCAATTCAGGGGAAAACTACGTTCCTGGCCATCAGTGGGTGCGCTGGGGCAAGTTTTCGACGCCCTTGAGCAAACGTTGCCCAGCTTCATCCGGCCTCCAGTTTCCCCCTTTTCTTGTCATGGACGCCTTCTTAGGCCGAACCAATTATGACTCTTTTCTCGGCAAAGAGGGCTTGCATCTTCGCGCTTGGCTGCCCTCCAATCTTCGCGCCTTCATTGCCGCCATTGAATATCACTACCGCATTCCCGAATTTGTCAGACAGTCAGGCGATCCGAGACTAATGGGTGTCCTTGATGGCATCATTGAAGCTTATGTGGGCGAGAGGGGTTTCATGGGCACACAGTAAGTTCCTCCGCGCGCTCTTGCCTCTAGTTATAGCTCGATGTTTCTGGTTGCGGAACATTGGTACTTGATGATTGGTTGGCTAACACGTCCACCCAGCCGGTACAAGGTCTTTGGCATTCTCGAGATTGCGAGCAAGACAGGCAGGACCGAGACCAACGGCTTGTCGGGTGCCCCCGACTCGAACGAGAAGCCATGGGAGGAAACGCACAGACAATTCTCCGAGGCGATGAAAGAGCGCCTTGAGCCATTTCGTGGCAAGATCTCTGTCGAGCCCCACGAGATGCGCGGCACCTTCGAAGAATGCCGGTACAAGTCTCGAATCCTGAGCCGGTCGTACGTTGACAATGACCCCAACCGCTCTATCGCCATGGTCACTTTGGACCTCCACAACACCGGTATCACGTTCCAGCCCGGCGATCGTCTCGCTGTCATGCCTCTCAATGGCTGGGCTGAGTGCGCCAAAGTTGCTGCGGCTTTGGGGCTTGGAGATTATCTGGACTACCGGATCACGCCCAACACACAATGGCAGCGCTTTGCGCAGCACCTGGGCGCTGTCTCGCACAGCTCTGCGCCACACCTCACCGTCAAGGACGTCCTACGACGTGGCCACCTCGCACCCATTACTAAGGAGCTTGCCCTCAAGATTCACGACATGCTCCGTGCTTCTTCCAACACGGTGCTTCAGGTTCTTGCGACAACAGAGTGGCCAGTCAAGGGTTCTCTCGGAGACCTGCTTCAGGCTGCTGTGAGTGAGACCAACCCGCACATCTGGGATCGTGCCTTCGACCTCAGTGGCGACATGTCGTGGCTCTGCGATCTCATCACTGTGGAGGTGCCCAGGACATATTCCATCTCAAACTACTCTCAAGAACTTCTGCCTTCGGTGGTTGAGCTGAGCATTTCCCGGGCGGAGTACAACCTCTGTTCGACATTTGCCGGAGACGAAGAGATCCAACGCGCAGGTGTGAGCAGTGGCTTCCTAAACCCGTTCGTGGGCTCCAGTGATGAGCTTATCGACGACGAGGAGGACGTGTTGATTGGGGTCAGCCGTCCCCTCAACTTCCAGCTGCCCATCGATCGGGCGGCGCCAGTCTGTCTGTTCGCTGGTGGCTCCGGAATCGCCCCGATGCGGAGCTTTTGGCAGGCCCGGCTTGCCTCTCATAGTAACGCGGCCGGCCGAGATCTTCTGTATCTCGGAGTCCAGTCTCGTGAAAAGTTTACGTACGAAGAGGAATTGCGCGACTATGTGGAGGCCGGCTTGATCGAAGTCCACCTCGCCTTTTCCCGTGACAGCCGTGGTTTGGTGTACGACCGACACTCGCGCGAGTTGGTTGAGAAGGAGATGCCACCACGGTACATTGATGCTCTCATCGTGGAGCAGGGAGCCACCATCTCGGAGCTGGTCATGTCGAAAAAGCAAGGGGGTCTCGGTGGCTACCTTTACGTCTGCGGCTCTGTCGCCGTGTTTGACACGGTGATGAAGGGGATCCGCCAAGCACTCTACAACTACTGCACCTCAACGATGGAGGCCGCCGACACCATCATCAACAAGGCGTTTGCCGAGCGTCGCTTCATGCTGGACGTCTTCATGACCCCCAAGCCTCTGCCCTGCAATCTTCCCGCCATTCCTCTCTCTCAGCTCGCTCGCCACACTGGTCATCGGCCCGACAGCCGCATGTGGATTGGTGTGCATGGCAGCGTCTACGATGTGACGGACTTTTGTCCCATGCACCCTGGCGGCACTTTGATCATCAAGTCCAACGCCGGCGTTGACTGCTCCAAGACCTTCGACAACCTTGCCCACACCAACAACCCCGAGGTCAACAGCTTGTTGACAAAGTACTTTGTTGGCCAGCTCACATCGAAGCCAGACTTCCATGGTGTCCTGGAGCTCGGCGATCTGTACGATCTTTGGGCCGCATACCTGCGTACAACTGTCGAAACTCTGGTGGCACACCAGTTCGAGATGCACGATATCATCAGTGCTGGTGACGTGGATGGCGCTCGCGACGAGTACCTCCGGGAATCCGAGAACGTTTGGACGCGCCCCAAGGCTGTGGGAATGGTGAGGGTCTTTTATGACTACCAGTCCCGTCTTCTTCAGGGAGGCTTCTCCGCACTGTTTGGTCCTAAGCTTCAGGAACTCGTGCTCAAACTGTCGTTTACCCTTGCCGATAGCGCCGGTACGGGATCCGACCTGCGATTGCCCGATGTGCTCGGAATCATCGCGCGCGCAAAGACTTCTCCAGATGCTGTTGCAACCTCTCAAGAGGTCGCACTGATTGGTCAATTCGTCGGCCAGCGCAGTGGCAACATCAGATTTGCCGAGCGTGGCATCTTCGACTACGCTGCCAAGAGCGTCGAACTTGATATTGAGCTGCTAGAAGATATCCGTGAGGAAGCGTGTCACGGCATGGATGCCTTTGACAGTGTGATGGCCATGGCGGCTGAAGACGATGACCAGCGGCTGATGGTGCTCGCAACTTTCCTCATGCAAGCCCTGGAGCGCATGGCCAGAAGACTGGAGATGTTTTACGCAAAGCTCGCGAAGCACAAGGTGTACAATCCAGTGCTCGAGCGCAAGCCAGCAAGGACTCGATGGAACCTGGTCAGGCAGAGAATCCGGGATGGGTCGTTCTTTGTCCTGACCCAAGAAACTGTGCTTGGGGCTGCACCAGCCTACATGTCTGCGCAGCAACAAAAGTCGGGCGTCGACTTTGACAATGTCATGAGCCGAATCCAAGCCAGCATTCGGGGCGCCCCGAAGGCCAGTCCGGCGCCGCAAACGCTAAACGCAATGCATCTCGCCAGAGCGAGCACATCTCCTGAAACCAGTGCCATGGCCACGCACGAGAACAACACGGCGGTCAAAGCCATGTCCAACTTTATCGATGCCAACATGAGGTCCATCCGCCGGTTGAGCAAGCTGCCGTCCTCGTTGACATTTGAGCAAATCCAGGCAGCCGCGGAGCAACATCATCGGCCACCCACCCCGCCGTCCTCGACGCGATCGCCTCCACTGAGACCCCCATCCCGCGCCACCTCGTTGGAGCGCATGATGGCATCCTATAGCGGCAGGCCACTGAACTCTCGAACACCACAAGCCGGCCGCATGATGCACAGCGGCTTTGGTATCACCGCGCCTCATCCCATCCGGTCACCGCCTACTCCGCCACTCGACGGCGCAACAGCCATGGCGGCCATGATGGGCAAGCTGAATGTTCGGTCTCGGGGTCGGTCCGTGCCGCCCTCACCGGCGGGCTCAACAGGAAGCGGAGGGACCCGTGTCGGGCGCAGCATGAGCGTGCGGTCAGTTTCGCAGTCACGGCCACCGGTGCACGCCGCGAGACTCTCCACGACGTCGTTGCGATCTTTCCGATTGGGAAGCCAAGGAGGCGACAAGATGCACGTTAGGGTGGCACCGACCTTTTAGTTTTATGTTTCATATCATTTGGTTTCCTTCCTCCAAGCTCGAAATGATCTTTGTACTTATATGCCTAACAACATGGACCACCCACTGTACATGCAAATACATTTTATGTTCAAGTTCCAAGCACAATCCTGTCGTGGTCTTCAATGTGTTGAGGAAAATTCCGGGTTTGTCATCACAAAAGTCCGAGGGCGCCAACTCGGAAAGCGGGCATTTGTCACTGCAAGCAAGTTGGGGTGCAAAAGTTCCTCCACGGTGTACCGCGGACACCATCAGACTTGCACATAAAAAGGCCGTTCATGACCAGCCATTCACTGACTTTCTTCTTCACACACAAATCTATACCATCACGAAACATCCTATATTTGACAGATCGACTCCATCATGACAGACAGGAAACTCCTCGCGGTCTTTGGTGCCACAGGCCAACAAGGTGGCTCCGTCATCAACCAGCTCCTCTCCACGCCGATAGACTCTCTCCCACACGCCTCCCAGTTCCAGCTCCGCGCCCTCACAAGCCGCTCCCTCCCCATCTCCTCGCTCACCATCCCCCTTGACCAATGGCACCAGTTCACCAACTCCTCCCAGCCCACCACCACCAACCGCACTTCCACCATCCAGGTCGTCACCAACGTCGACTTCCACACCCCTTCCACTCTCGTCCCGGCCCTAGAAAATGTCCACACGGCCTTCGTCATGACGACCCCCTCCTTCTCTCCTTCCCTCCACACGCCCAAGAACAACTCGGACGACAAAGAATTCCTCGCCGTGCA
Source organism: Triangularia verruculosa (assembly GCA_033296885.1). Classification (NCBI taxonomy): domain Eukaryota; kingdom Fungi; phylum Ascomycota; class Sordariomycetes; order Sordariales; family Podosporaceae; genus Triangularia; species Triangularia verruculosa. Next base: position 45,221 of record MU863910.1, on the reverse strand, counting down.
AAACATCGCCTCCGCCGCCCTCGCCCAAAAGGTCGACACCATCATCTTCAGCACCCTCCCCAGCATCACCGAGCTGTCTGCCGGAAAGTACATCAGCGTCACCCCGTTTGACGACAAGGCCCGCGCCGAAGCCCACCTCCGGTCTCTGCACCCGCAGATCAAATCGGCGTTTGTCTCGCTCGGCTTCTTCATGAGCAACTGGTTGACGCAGGACTTTTTGGCGCCAAAGTACGACGAGGAGACGAAGGGGTGGGTCATGCGGCTGCATGTGAGCGGGCAGACAAAAGTCCCCCTGATCGATGCGGGGAGGGACACGGGCAAGTTTGTGGCGGCGATTATGGAGAATGTGGAGAGGTGGGCGGAGGAGGGGGAGGGGGGTGGGAAGGGGAGGACGGTGCTGGCTGCGGAGGGGCTGTATACCCTGGATGAGATCGCCGACGCGTTTTCACGGCATACGGGGGAGAGGGTGAGGTACGAGCAGGTCTCGGAGCGGGAGGTTAGGGAGGTGGGCTTGAGGGGCTTTCCGGAGAGCTTGAAGGACGTTTTGGTGGAGGGATATGCGGCGCTGGAGGAGTTTGGGCATGCGGGAACAGAGACGGAGGTATCGGTGGAGGAAGGGAAAAAGTTGGTTAGGGAGTGCGGGTTGGGTGAATTGGTCACGTTGGAGGAGTTCCTGGCGAAGGAAGGGTTTGCTTTGGGGGAAGGGTCCAAGTCGAAGCAATGGGGCTCTTAAGCCTAGATGTGTAAGAGGACGAGGTATCGCCAAAGATGTACTACCGCTATCTATCCACCTTGATCAATCTACCTGTCAAGTACAGTTAAAGGACAATGGGTGCTTATCTCCTGTATAATCGAGGAGCCAGCATCGCATATTACATTAAATTGATTGATTATTTAAAAAATGGGGCAGCAATTCACCTGTAACTGAGGTTGATCTAGCGCTACCTGATGTAATAATGCGCCTGGAAATCAAAGTCTTCAATTTGACATCAGCTGAACGCTATTCCCAGTTGATACAGTAGGTATGAAAAAGGAAGGAATTGCGCAAGTAGAACATGAAGGCCGTAGTCCATCGGCCAGGCTGCACTTGTATAAGCCGTACAATACTGGAGCTGACTTATAGCTCTTGAAGCTGTAGCACACTGTTCGGCCCTTCGTGATGTAATTGTGCATCGCGACGACTGTTTGCTCTTCTCAGAACAACGCTATCGTGAGCTCTCGGCGCGTCTCCGGCTGGCCAATCAGCGTTGGGCAGCGCACAGGCCCCAGCTGGATGGAGGCCTCGGTGGCTATCGGAGCTGATAAATTCTCGGCGGTGAGCACGACAACGCGACGAGCGTACAGCAACGAAAACATCGTCCTCGAATCTCATGACAACAAGATAAACACACTCATCATGCCTACCGTACAAGAACCGGGAAAACAGGAGCGGATGGAGGCGGTCCCTCAGGACGGCAGCGTGAAGAGGGTCGTTTTCGAGCAGCCAGTGAGAATCCCCTGACATGCAACTGCCCCATTTGGAAGCGATGCTAATGGAGATCTCAGAAAGCTGAGCCGCTACCACAGGCGGATAACGAGGTCTCGATGCGCGGCGGCGGTATGAATGTCGGGTTTACATGCTGTGGAGGGTCATGCTCCTTCCACAAGCACTGCTGCTAGCGCGAATCCGGGAAGGGGAATAAACGGCGAAGACGATGGGAAATCCAGGTGCGGATGGCGGCTGCGGACACGGTGGAGGTGACTGTGATTGTTAAAGGAAGCAATGCGGCTCTGGGCCAAGTGTCCACTCGAAGTATTCTAGAAAGTGACAACCCGTTCTTTTGATGGTGGGGCGGCTGTTCCTTCGTCAACATGATGTCATCACTTTTATGTGTTGCGCCCCTTTTCTTCAGGGATCCGTCCTCAGTTTGTACTTGAGCCATCATCTGGTCTACTACACTGTCTGAACCTCCATCCTCAAACACCAGCAGACACCACAGATCAAGATGAACCGCCTCGGCGCAAGCAACCTTCTTCGCCCTGTCCTGCAGCAATCCCGGGGCAGGGTCGCACAAAGATGCTACTCCAACCCTCAAGGTCCACATGTGGGTGAGAAGGGAACGACAAAGGTCTACAATAAGGATGGAACAAACCCAAACAAGAACTTCGTGTGAGTCTATGACACTGAGAAGCGCTTAACTCTTGATGTTGACGAAAATATGATACCTTAGGTATCTGGGCGCTGTGACGGTAGGGCTCGGAGCTGTGTATTTCATGTTTGGAGGCAAGAAGAAGAGCGCAAATTCTACTGCGGCCGCTGCTGACCGGGCGGCTTGAGTTGGAGGGTTGGCAGTGACGAAGAGGGCGGAAAGTGAGAAGTCATTGTTTGGCATTATGCGAATGGCATTGTTTATCAAATGGTCTCGGTATACAGTAAACATGCATGTGAACCCTTGGTGTTGCCGTCTGCCTCAGGCCGACCAGGTCCTCTAGTGTCTCAAGGTGGGTGTCACTGGGACCCAAAATGCACCTAAAATGCGGGGAAGGTGTGGACCGTGTGACGCTTCCCCCAAGAGTGTTGACGATGGGGTCATCTGCCCTATCCATTTGTCAAGTCATTACTGTAGGTACCAGTAGGTAGGAATAAAACTGCTGCTCTGCTTCAACCTCTTGTGGCTCCCGTCTTTCCCGACCAGTCGATCGCTGAGATCATGATCGGAGCGCCGTAGGCCTTGGGTGCCAGAGATCGACTTGGCGGTACCAGCCCTGTACCCCCCTTCCCCGCCGCTGTGGTGCAAGGGCTGGGTTTCTCCAAAGTACTAACCGGTTGGTGATCTGCACCTGCAAGGGTGGCCAGTTTTTGGAGCTGTGCAGCTGCGCGAGCTTGCAGAGGTCCAGCAAAGCAGGCCAACCTGGAACACCGGCAGCCAATCTGAAAACGGCACAGAGGATACAAATTCTGAAATAAATCCAAGCCCCCAGGCCCTGCTGGATCTGTGCTTCTCGACCTCACCTGCAAATGCCCCCCTTCTTTGTCGCATGGTTGAGGAACGAGGCGTCTATTGTTCCTGTTTGTCCGCTGGCGCGTCGGGTTGGCGAAACACCTCCAAACCTCCCTTTGTCGAGGCCCTGTCGACACCCTCCATTTCTGGGCCACAGTGACGTCGAAACAAATACCTAGTCGACGATTCCATTTTTACGCTGTCACGCTCTCTCCTCTCCTCTCCTCGAACCTACTCGTCGTCCGCGTCTTCAGCATCAAAACGTCATGGCCCTCCCCACAGCGCCCCAAAGTGGGCCAAGCTTGCTGGGCCTGCCAATGAAGAAGGCCTCGTTGATCACAGTAGGCACTTTGTCACATACAAGACTCGCGGATACCGATGGCTGACGGCAAGATGCTGGATGTAGTTAACATTCCAAAACTCGGCATTGATACTAGTATGTTCGTTTCCATACCTATCAGTGACAATCTGCTGACGAGCGCCTGCTGCTGTAGATCATGCACTACTCCCGAGTGATGACACCTCCAGGTGCCCACCGATATTTCGCCTCGACCGCCGTGTTACTCAATGAGATCATTAAGCTTGCCATATCCCTTACCTTTGCCATCTACGAAGTGTCACGAAGCCTGGCGCCCCAGACCCCCGCGACGGTTTTGCTTGAGCAGGTATACAATTCGGTGTTTTCGGGAGATGGGTGGAAGTTGGCCATCCCTGCTGTGCTCTACACGCTGGAGAACACGCTCCAGTATGTTGCACTAGGAAATTTGGATGCGGTACATTTTCAGGTCTTGTTTCAACTCAAAATCATCACCACGGCGGTTTTCATGGTTGTGCTGCTAGGCCGCTCGCTGGGGATGAGGCGGTGGCTGTCCCTCGTCGTCCTGACGATGGGGGTCTCGGTTGTGTCGCTCCCATCCGCCGATTCCAAGGATCTCTCTCTCGACATTCACGATTTCAGCGACCACTTCTTTCCGCGATCAGTTCACGAGCTGGGTCAATTTGCTGGGGGCGTTGCGGAGGCGGCGAGGGAACTAACAAAACGAGGTGTTACGGGCCTCGTTGGTGAGCTTACGCGACGGTCGGCCACCTACGAAGGGATCAAGGAGGATCAGGATTCCGGACCGTCCACAATGAACTTCTCGGTGGGCGTGACGGCCGTCTTGGTGGCAGCGCTTGTGTCCGGGTTGACGGGAGTCTATTTTGAGAAAGTTCTGAAGGACTCCACAACACCAGCCTCGGTGTGGACGAGGAACATTCAGCTGTCGTTCTATTCACTGTTTCCGGCGCTTTTTGTAGGGGTCATCTTCAACGACGGACGGGAGATTGCCAAGCATGGCTTTTTTGATGGGTACAATGCAATTGTCTGGACCGCCATTGTGTTCCAGTCGGTAGGTGGGATTTTGTCAAGCATTTGCATCCAGTACGCCGACAACATTGCGAAGAATTTTGCGACGAGCATCAGCATTGTCATCAGCTTCATTTTCAGCGCGTTCTTCTTTGACTTGCATATTACCACCTCAGTAAGTGAAGACAGGGGGCTGATGATAGATAATTATTTCAGGGTCCGTGGCTGACCTTCACCCAGTTTTTGCTTGGCACAGCACTTGTGCTCGGAGCCACCTACTTGTACAGCCTTCCGGAAGGGAAGCGCGCTCGACCACCGCCCATCAGCATCGCCAGTTACGAGAAGACAACGGTAGAGGGCACACCGCGGTATCTTGATCAGGACAGGTTGAGTGTCAACCCTCTTGATCCTGCTCATGGCGGTCTATCCTCCTCCAGGCCCGCCTCGCCGCTGCATTTCCACCCTCGCACACCTTCGTCCAGAGGGAAGCGGACAAACGACTGAGCACCGGAGGAAGAATCTCTGGCAGGCATGTTTGGAGCTGTTGGAAAATTGGACAGCACTTGGATGTGGATATGGCTGAGAAACAAAGCGAATAGATTGGATCCCATCTGCACCTTATTCTTCTCCATTGCGTGACTTCACTTTCCAGGCAGACGTGAGATGGTGGAGTCACTGGAACTTTCCCGCCTGTTCTCCACGCTTGGGCGAGGGAAGGAACGCTCGTGATGAGGTGGCCGGGGCAGGCATCGGGCATCTGCATCCATTGACCGTTTGCTACCGATCATAAGATAGGTAGGGTCCATACTTGGGCATTCGCAGTCTGCAGCCTCCCGCCCGCCTGCAAACGCCCCTCGACACGTGTTGCAGTCCGGCCATGTCACGCCTTCCACCGCTTCTGCAATACTCTATCTATACCTGACGCATCTGAAGCACCATGTCACGGCCCTGGAGGTCCAGTCGTCCCCATGTCGCGAGACGCAATCGTGTTGTGCCGCAAGCCGACGATAGTGTACGTTCCCGGGACCCTTCCCGAGACGGCTCCCGAGGCACACGTCGCACACACAACCACCGCAGCACCTCGGAGATGGATCCGCGGACCCCTGATCAGTTTCACTACTCGAACCAGCCCGCACAGTTTGATGACCAGCTCGGAGATGTCTACGGTCGGCTGTCCCCCGCCGCTCCCACACTTTTCTTGACCTCACCTGTGATCAACCCCTGCTAACCCAGCTACTCAAATTTAGAGGACGCATACCCGGTTCACGACGCCATTGAAGAGGACCCTGAATACCAGCAAATCTTGACTGGTTTGTCGAGGCATACAGCACCACACATGACAGAGAGACATATTTCTTCCTACCAGAATACCACATCCCTCGGCTCCTTTTCATCTGCAGACTTTCAAGTTGCTCAGCCGACCGCAAGCCTTGCTGCCCAACCGCGCTACCGCCCAGTACAAGACATTTCGCAGCCTCGCCACCACCTATCGCAACGACAAGTGCCACCCTCATTTCCTGGTAAGTAGGCTACTGCAGCGACTTCTATGGGATTTGGCTCTAATCATGAATAGCCCCCTCAGCTTCTGACCCCTCACCAAGCAGCTGGTCTCTGGCGAGCAGTACACTTACACCGACAAACTCTAGCCCCTCCGCCGAACTGACACCGCACACACAGCCGCACCGCGCGACGTTTCCTAGCACAACGGCTATACATCCAGACCCTGCAGTCTCCAATTGCCTCCCCACTCCAAGCACGACGCGGGAAGAGGTATCATCGCAACCGCAAGCCAGCGCGCCCGTTATTCATGGCATCCACCTTGTCAATTTGCGGCGGGCATTGCCGGACAAGTTCCGTGCCCTGTTCCCCTTTGAATTCCTCAACGCCGTCCAGTCCAAGTGTTTCGAGGCAGTGTACAAAACAAACGACAATGTCGTGGTTTCAGCGCCCACCGGCAGTGGCAAGACTGCTATCCTCGAGCTGGCCATTTGCAAGCTTGCTCTTGATCGCGGCCACGAAAACTTCAAGATTGTTTACCAAGCGCCAACAAAAGCTTTGTGTGCCGAGAAGGCCCGTGATTGGGAGAAAAAGTTGGCTCACATGAACCTCAAGTGTGCTGAACTCACCGGCGACACTTCTCAGGCCGAGATGCGGCGTGTTGGCGATGCCTCTATCATTGTTACTACCCCAGAGAAGTGGGATTCCATCACTCGGAAGTGGCAGGATCATCGAAGACTTCTACAGCTCGTTGAGCTGTTCCTGATCGATGAGGTCCATATTCTCAAGGACGTGCGCGGCGCCACCTTGGAAGCAGTGGTCTCCCGCATGAAGACTATCGGGACCAATGTTCGGTTTATTGCCCTCAGCGCCACCGTCCCAAATTCAGATGATATCGCCCAGTGGCTGGGCCGAAACCACACGAGCCAGCACCTTCCTGCCCTCCGAGAAACCTTCGGGGAGGAGTTCAGGCCTGTCAAGCTGCAGAAGTTTGTCTACGGGTACGAGTGCAATGGCAACGAATTTATTCTTGACAAGTTGCTCGACTCCAAACTCCCTGGCTTGATTGCGAGGCACTCACAACAAAAGCCCATTCTCGTTTTCTGTTTTACACGCAAATCCTGCGAGTCGACAGCTAGCTTACTTGTCGAATATGCTGCTTCCAAGCCAAATGAGAAGATGTGGCCTGTTCCGAAAGGCCGAATACCCGTCATCAGCAGAGAATTGCAGGAGATTGTCAAGTTTGGGGTCGCATTCCATCATGCTGGCCTCGATTCCCAAGATCGAGGCGCCGTTGAGCAATCGTTCCTGAAGGGAGAACTAGGCGTCATATGCTGCACTTCGACATTGGCCGTCGGCATCAACCTTCCATGTCACACGGTCGTGTTGAAAGGGACAATGGGCTACACCGATGACAAACTTCAGGAGTACTCGGATCTCGAGGTCATGCAGATGCTGGGCCGGGCTGGACGTCCCCAATTCGACGACAGCGCCACGGCTATCATCTTGACCAAGGCCGGCAACAAGGCACGGTACGAGAAGATGGTGTCTGGACAAGAGATCCTTGAAAGCACGCTTCATCTCAACCTGATTGAACACCTCAACTCCGAGGTTGGCCTGGGCACCATTCACGATCTTGGCTCGGCAAAGAAGTGGCTCGGTGGTACCTTTTTGAGCGTGCGGCTTCGGCGGAACCCAAACTACTACCACCTCACCGGCCACAACTGCAATCCTAGCCAAATAGACGCCAAGCTAGAAGAGATATGTGAACGCGACATCAGGCAGCTACAAGAAGCGCAGTGCGTCACCGACAACGAAACATTCAAGTCGACCTACTACGGCCGTGCCATGTCCAAGTACATGGTTGAATTTCGAACCATGAAGATGCTACTGCAGATTCCCAAGGCTGCCAAGATGGAGGCTCTGATTACCATCCTTTCCCAGGCAAGCGAGTTCAAAGAGTTCCGTTTCAAGCCTGCCGAGAGGTCTCTGTTCCGTGAAATGAACCAATCCCCGCTCATTGTGTATCCTATCAAGGAAGCGGTCACGCAAACATCACACAAGATCTCGCTGATGGTGCAGGCCCATCTAGGAAGCGTCCAATACCCTGATTCTGCCGATGCAGCAAAGGCTCGACGTCAACTAATGCTGGAGCGCAGAATCGTGTTTGAGCGGCTCAACCGTCTTGTCCATGCCGTCGTGGACTGCAAAGGAAATGACCATGATGCCGTCGGGATGAAGAATGCCCTCGAGCTTGCCAGATCACTTGCTGCAGAATCATGGGAGGGCCGAGTCACGCAGTTAACCCAGGTGCCTAGCATTGGGCCCGTGGGGATGCGGAAGCTTGCCAGCAAGGGCATCCGGACCGTGCTGGAGCTTGCCGACATGGACAGCGTCGAGATTGAGAGGTTGATGGCCCGGCAAACCCCCTTCGGAATGACCATCAAAAGCTCTCTTGACAAGTTTCCCCGATTGAGCTTCGATCTGGTACTGGCGGGACACAAAACTCAACCAAGGTCAACAGACGCCACCGTTGAGGTGGAGATTAGGGCCAACCTACGGTACTTGAATCGACTGGGTCCGCCGTATTGGAAAAAAAAGACACCCAACATCAACTTCCTGGCTGAAACTACCAGCGGTGCGCTTTCATTCTTTTGGCGAGAGAGCATGCGGAAGTTGGAGGTCCACAAGGAATCCGGATACGAACTCAAATTCTCGGTCGGCCTCCAAAACGCCAATGACGACATTGTGTGTCACTTCACTTGTGAGGAGATTGTTGGGACGATGGTCTCCAAGACGCTGAAACACAACATTCCTGCCTCGGCATTTCCCAAGCGTGCGGCATTAGCAACTGCGCCGCCGAGCTGGACTCAGTCGGCGGCAGACAAATCAATTCACCGCAGCAGCAATGTTGGTCAGATGGATGAACTGGACGATGGCGGCATCGACGACTCCGACTTCATTCTTGCCGCCGAGCAGGCATTTGCCCGGTCAGCGGTCAACCCGCCTCCCCCGGTCCCTATGCCATCCATGCAGGGGCCCCCTCCGATGAAGAAGGGAGGCGATGGGGGTCGAGCGGAGTATCCAGGAATCGAAGAGTTGGTCGAGATGGCCCAAGAGGAAGAGTCATCACAAACAAGTCAGCATGAGCCTGACACGCGCGACCCTGTTCAGCTTCCGAACGGAAAGTGGCAGTGCAACCATAACTGTGCCGGAGGGACCCTCACGAAGACAGGCAAACTATGCACCCATAGGTGCTGCAAAGAGGGACTCGATAAGCCGCGGAAACGGGCACCGCCAAAACCAAGGTTCAAGCGCACAGCCGGAGAGGCTTGGGTTAGTTCTAAGAGCGCTTCTCAAGCTCCAGTCAACACAAAGAAACCCAAGTTGGGACCAGCGCCACGATCAAAAGTCGCTCCACCAGTGGATTGGAACGCGTATGGATTTACAGAAGAGGATCTAGAGTGCATCGATCTCTCATCGTTCTCAGACGACGAACTTGACACTACTGCCACACCCAAGACGAAACAGAACACTACAAGCTCTCGAATGGCCGGAGCAGCAAAACCACTTTGCCCACCAGCACAACCGCCGAGCCATGCGTTGACGGATGATGATGATGATGATGATGGTGATGAGGATCTGCCCAGTTTGGATGAACTATGTACGGCAAACACTTCGGTCGCCCGGAAGCCCCCTATCACATACTGGCCACTCAACCACGGGCCCTTCACGGAGAAGAAGGCCTTTAGGCCTGGTGCCGCCGATGTTGTATTTTTTGAAGGTATTGCCGGCAAGTTTGACAAGAGAACAGGCGACAAGGGCCTGTCACCTGACGAGAGAGACATTTCATATCCTGGCAGTTCACCTATGTTTGTGGATCAAGAATCACCGAGGAGAACGAAGACCTCGTCAGCAGAGACCGCGTTGGCTACACCCGCAAAGCCATTGAAGGAGGAGAAAACACCCTGGCCAGACAATTTGCCAGACTGGTTGAAGGAGATGGACCCCAACAGGAAGATTGTGGATTTCTTTGGGCCATGTGTCACATATGTATGAGGGTTACTGATGCGGAGAATAGACGGAACCGGGTCGGGAGGGTGTGTACTGTACATCATCTGGGGAGGATTGACATCGCTGTATTAGAAGATATCGTTGCTATTGTTGAGCTCTATACTTCAACAGGGGGCTTGTGCGCTTTGACTCTATCTAGAGAGGCGCAAGACGACGGGTTCGATGCTGTTGGTGGACGGGAAAAGTACAAGATCGCCGGAGTCAGAGTAATACTTGTTATTTAGCCAATAGGCACAATCCGAGAAATACATGCACGTATAATATATACTTTAAGACGGTCCTGGGATAAAGACCACCATGCAGCGGGGTTCCCATCGGCAGATGATTTGGGCGTTGGTGATCTTCCAGCTTAGAATTGTCTCTTTTTTAAAAAAAGAAAAGGAGGCTATGGCCAGAGGCACATTCGGGCCATTCTGCCCATACCTAGGTAACTAGCTAACAAGTTCCAGCACGGACGTTTCTTTTCACCCACCATGAGGCTATCACGACTTTTGCTTTGGACTTTTGTTGGCGGCGCTGGTGTGCATGCGGCGGCAACCCTCGACGAACTCGCCGACGATGTCTCGCGCGTCGAGTCGCTCCGCGAAATCAAGGACGCCACGGCGACATTTGCGCAGCTGGCCCAGTTCGGGCGCTACGCCGAAATGGCCGACCTGTTCAGTCCTGACGGCGTCTTGCTGTGGGGCAACACCTCGGTGCAAGGGCCGGAGGCGATCAGGCGGTGGCTGGAAGAAGACGCGGGGGATATGAACGGCCGGGGGCCTGGATCGCTTGACACGCTGGTGCTGGCCACGCCGCTGGTGAACCTGGGCGCGGACGGGAGGACGGCGAAGGGGAGGTGGAACGGGTGGAGGTTCCAGGGGGACGGGAAGGGGCTCACGAGGATGAGGGGGGGGGTATGGGAGAATGAGTATGCGAGGGTGGAGGAGGGGGGAAGGTGGAGGATGAGGGTGATGAGGTACTATGAGCTTTATGAGGGGGCGTACGAGGGGGGTTGGAGGAACGTCGGGGGGAGGGATTTTGGATTGGTGCCCGAGTTTCACTATACTGCCGAGGAGGCTGGGGTGCCGATTCCGAAGGGGGAGGTGGGAGGAGGGGATGTCGTCGAGGGGAGTAACCTGGAGAGAAGGATTGAGGATCTGAATGATGAGGATGAGGTGAGGAACTTGCAGCATGCTTGGGGGTATTATGTTGATCGGAGGCTGTGGGGGGAGGTAGGGGAGTTGTTTGGGAGTCACGATTGGGGGGTGGTGAGGATTGATAATGTGGGCGTGTTTGAAGGGCCGAATGGGATAAGGGAGGGGTTGGAGAGGTGGATGGGCCCGGAAGGCTTGAAGCAGGGCGTGTTGAATGAGCATCTTATCTTTGATACGGTGGTCAAGATCCGGGATGAGGTTGATCCTGACGTGCCGAATGCTGAGAAGATGGCGGATGCGAGAGGGGTTGAGATTGGGCTGATTGGGGACCAGGAGAAGGGGACGGCGTTGTGGAGGTTCAGCTTTTTCCAAAACTCGTTTGTCAAACGGAATGGGATCTGGCAGATTCATAACGTCACGATTGCGCCTTTGGTGGTGGCGAACTATTCTGATGGCTGGGGTTATGGGGGAGTGATGGCGAAGAGCACAGTCGAACCAGTCTTCCTGGATTACACGGCGAAACGCAGAAAGAAGCCTGACACTGCTCCCAAGGAATCACTGTCTGAACTATCCCGCCGCCTTTCTAGGTCATATGGCTACGAAGGCGCAGAGTCCATATCCAACGCCTATGGCTTCTACATTGACTTCATAGACGGCGCGGCGTGCTCTCTCATGGCCGCCATTCACCACCCTCTTGCCAACAAGGAATCCCCCTTTGCAGGATTCTATCACACCCGCCAACGCGTCCTGGAAGCGTGCACGCAGGCATACGGGACGTCGGCACGTCTGACCCGATCAGGCATATCTTTCCACTGGAGGCCGCAGCCGGTAATTCACGTGTCCCAGGATGGACGGTCAGCGAGCCTGAGAGCGCGGCTGCTCCAACCCGCAACCGACAAGACTTCTTCCGGAACGATCAGGGGAGGCATGTATCACGACCAGATGGTGCTTGACGAGAACGGGAGCTGGAAGCTCTGGAGCGTGACGATTGATGAGTTTTACTGGTCGATGAACAACTGGAAGGAAGGATGGGGTGGTGTGGAGGTGAGAGACAAGAACGCGCCGGATCAACCTCCTCCCAGGGATTTGGTGAGGCAGTTCCCGCCGGATCTGTGGTTGAACGAGATGGAGGGGGAGAGAGAGGTCGGGTTTATGGGAGGAAGAGAACGGTATGTGTCGTGGCCAGAGATTCAGAGGATGTGGTTCGGGTACCGGAATCCCGTCAGTGGAGGGGTGCCGAAAGATGGATCATATTGGCCGGGTTGCGTGCCATGTTATCAGCACAAGCCGGAGTGGGCAATGACGAAACATGGATGGCAGGAGCCGCCTACAGGGCCGACGCTGGTGAGGGCGATGTTTGCAGCGGGAAATGGGAGTTCGGAGTGGGATGACGGGACGTTCATCACAGTTTGGGTGACGCCGGGACCGGGCGAGGTGGTTGAAGGTGTGGTGAAACTGACTGGGAGGGATGTTGGATTGGAGTATCTGCTGACTGAAAAGGATGGAGGCCGAGTGATGTTTGAGTTGCCTAGGAACTTGTCTGGCGGATTTCATTTGTTGGAAGCCACGTTTTTGGGGAGCAGCAGGTTAAATCCGGGCAGAGATGTGATCGATCTGACGCTTCCCGGAGGGCCAGGTTCGCTGTTGGGCAACTGATCGTTCTCGGATGTCTTTTATCCTCCAAATTTGTTCTTCGCCCATTTGGGCCTTGGACAGGGTTCGACCCAACCTGTCAACAAGCATTCAGGTGGGGAGCTGAAAGAGAGCTGAAAGCATGAGATATTTACCCAATCGGGATATTTTTCCTTGGGTGCTGAAAGGCTGGCCAATCACATATCATAGCTAAATCTTGTTCTCATCTGTGGTTGGTCAATGTTTCTGGTGCTGTGGAGGAGCAATCTCAAGCGCCTCAATAGATACCTTACCTATTTCAACGGTCCCGAGAGTCTGGATCATCAAAACCGCACTATTGAAGAAGCTAACTAGGTTGCCTACAACAGTAGGTACTCATCCTTCCGCCGCAAACACAGCAACGTACCCAAGCCAAAGCGAGATGTCTGTGGAAGTAAAAGGGGCCCAGGCCCTCGACCCAAACAAAGCTCGATCTCCATCCGCTTCCAACTTCCAACTCAAGTTCGCATCGTCACTCCCCTACTTCGTCACTCTTTTCGACCATGAAGAACTTGGGCACGGTTGCCCTGTCAGGAGCTGCGTTGTTGCAGGTTGCTTCGGCTGCTTGCTGTCGCACAAATAAATGCTTGAAGGGTAAGGTGATTTTTGTGGTAGAGGCGTGGGAGCAACACGGACAGTCAAGCTAACTCACCTCGTCGCTTCAGCTGTCGTTCTTGCAGGCGATGACGGACTCGCTGACTGTTCGGCAATCTGGATCGTCACAGTGACGCCGTCTGCCGTGTAGGTTTCTGTGATTTACCGTGTCGGTGTGTTCAAGTTGTGAGGGTACTGATACAGGCAACGGTACAGTACTTTGACCGAGACGTTGACGGTCGTGGAAAGTGCCGTGGAAACCGCCCTCTTCACAGAGACTTTGACCGAAACCGCGGCAACCGAAACAGTCCTGTTCACCCAGACCACGACTACCACGGCCGCTACACAGACAGACGTGATCCTCGAGACCATGACTGTCCCGGTCACTACCATCGTGGTCGAATCTGCCACCCCCGTCACCACAACCTCGTTCGTTTATCGGGCACAGATGACGGCTCGAGATGTTGCGCCTGAGCTGCCCGAGTATGCCACGGCTGTGTGCGCGGATTGGGACAAGTATCTCAAAGCCTGCAGCTGTGTCGGTGTCGAGTCGCTCACCGTCACAGCATCTGCTGTGACGGAGACAATCACCGTGACGGCGGGTGATGCCATCACCACAACGGTGGCCACCCTTTCCAGCACGCAAACCGACGTGGTCACCGTGACGGAAACTACTTCGGCTACTGTGACTGACATCGTCTCGGTTACGGAATCGGCAACTGTTACCGACACCGTCACTGCTTCCGAGGCCACAACTGTGCGTACAACCGAGACGCCTACCATCGTCGTTCCCCTCACGTGCAAGCCAACTGGCTCCGTCTTCCGCGCCTCTGTTTCGCCGTTCCATGACGGGAGCACCCGGTGGATGAACGTTGTCAACAACAACATCGTAGCCTGGCAGAGCTTTGCCGGTGGTAGCCCGAGCGCGACATCGTACACTGCCATCTGGACCATCGACAGCAACGGATACCTGGAGCTGAAGAACCCCACGGGTAATGTGGAAGTCTTGGCGGCGTACATGAGCAAGAGCGCCACTGGCCCCTCAGCGCAGGTGGTGGTGCGGACGAAGAGTGTTGTCGAAGCTGCGGTGGCTGCTGGCACTCATGAGAGAGTCAAGGTGTGCATCAACCCGACCAATAACGAAGTCATCATGTCTGCTCTCGGAAGAAGCAACATGCTGGAGTGTGGCAACGGTCTCTATCTGTCCAGGGGTCTTACCGGCTCAGATATTCGGTCGGACTGCCACTTGATCACACCCAAGGACAGTTAAGCAATGATGTTTCCAGCCTTCTATCTTCTCGGTTCTGTAGCTATGCAGGTGCCCAGACACAGTACGTAATAGTCTTGCATTCGTCATTCTAGGGCTGAATCGCGCCAAGATGGTGACAGCTCCCAACACAGTTACAAATAGACATCTACCAACACCAGCATCTCAGTTCCCACTGCAACCTCACCTGCATACTTTTGCCGCAACCGTATTCTACAATAATACCTACCTACGTACTCACGCAGCATGTTCAGCACCCGCCTCACCACAACCCTCCTCGTCCCAGCAGCACGCCAAGCAGCTCGGCGCCAATTCACAACCACCCCCACCCGCCTCCAAACCCTTCCCGTGAAAGTGACCGGCACCGGCACTGGCACCCTTCAAAATGTTTCTGTTCCTGGAAAGCCGTACAACTTCACGGCCGACACCTACCCCGTCCTCGGCGGCGCCGACTCTGCCCCCTCACCGGTGGTCTACTCCCTCGCCAGCCTGAGCGCATGCAACCAGGTGACGGGGTCCGTTGTCGCAAGCAACCATGGTATCAAGCTTGGAAAATGGGACGTCAGCGTTGAGGCACAGCTCCCGACTGCCGTGCTGGTCAACGGGGAGCAGGGCAACCCAAACTGGGAGAGCCTGAAGCTGAATGTACGGGTGCAGACCGATGCGGAGGGAGAGAAGTTTGATAAGTTTGTTTCCGAGGTGGAGAGGAGGTGCCCGATTACGCAGCTGTTCAAGTTGAGTGGAGTGAGGTATGAGAGCGAGTGGGTTAATGAGAAGCTTTGAGAGGTCGAGGGATGTAGAAGCGCGTCTTAAATTGCTCCGACTCTGACTTCGGTACGAGCATCGTGACTGTCAAGAGCTGTAACTAGTGGTGTGATAGACCTCAATACGAGCGGGAATGGCAGGGGTCGGACACCCTTGGCGTGCATGATTCCCCAGATATAAAGCTGGCACTTGGCACTTTGTCGTTCTTTCATCCATAATCTTCACAATCTCTTCGCTTGATTTTGTCTGATCCTAGAAACCCAGGGCACAATGAAGTCTCGGATCACCGCCTTCATAACCTTTCTCAGCTTGTCAGCTGCCACTCCCCACAAGCGAAGGGATGGGAAATGTGGAGGCGGCCCTGATCCGATCACGATGTGCACGAAAACGCTCGAGGCCTTGAAATGGACCGTCCATGACTTCGACTTCCATGCGTCATATGTTTTTACCAACCCGGCTCACCAGAACTCGTGGGGATATGTCAATTTTAATTATCTCGAATGATGTCGTTCCCTACACTGCCTCATGCAGCGCCTCGAGCAGCCAGCTGTCCGACTTCTTTTACGGCACTGTCGAGTATACATGCACTCTGGTGGGAACAGATGTGCCGGCCGGCCGGGGCGAGGGTTGGGTTCAAGTTCAGCAGGCCTGCTGGAACGTTGGAAATCAGTGAGACGGTTGGCTGTAGCGATAAGTAGGTTTATCTGTGCCCTTACCCGGTGATGTCGAGGGCGGCAGCTAACAGCGGTCACGAGGCTGTTTGTGGTGAATGGTGGAACTACCTTGACGCTCACTTGCACCGGCGTGACGACCCAGAATCCCAACTGGACACCTGGGCAGATTTACAGCAGTCGCGACATCAGGTGCACCCCAGTTGACGCTACGATTGAAGCTGAGAATGTGACGGCACTGTAAGGGTCCAGGGCGGGTTATAAGAGTCGGTGATGGTATTGATATCAGAATGCTACTTGATGGAAGACGTAGCAACTGAGAGATCCGGATAGGAAGGTCTAGAGTGCTTATCCCCGCTTCGAACATCAATGTGCATACCCTAGGTACCTAATCTCAGACATGATTCCCATAACAGCGCCATTTCCAGACACAAGATCCGTCAGCTCTGTCTCATTTCCAGCACCACCACGTCTTCATTCCTTACCACGACGTCATTTCATTCCGCAGAGTCCCGCCGTACCGTATGACTGTATGGTTGTGGACACTCCTTCCGGCCGTATGGCTTCCGAACAAGCGATGGATCGCCACAAGTGCCGGTTAGCACATGGCGAAAACCTGCCAAGAAGAGCGCCAACCCGCCAAGAAGTCACAGCTATAGCATGTATAGGTATGTTGATAATCCCGGCGCCCCTGGAGGGGAAGAGTGACTTTCCTCTTTGATACGCCACCGACCAGCCAAGACCCGGGACAAGAACTGCGAAGTGGTATTCTCGACCTGTTTGTTTATCGGCTATAAGTCCACCAATACGTGCGAAGAGCCTGAACATGGTCAGGAGCTGTTGATTCCTTGCCTTCTCGAATAGGCTATGGCCCCAGCACCAACCGACATAGCACGAAGTTTCCCATAGCACTGCAATTGTTTCTATATATTCCGACCGTCTTGCCTGACCTGCCCGCAATAATTCCTTCTTCTTTGGCCACCTAGGCATTGAGAAGCAAAGAGCCAACCACGATGCGATTCGAATTTTCTGCCACCTACTACGCTCTTGCGTTAGTAACCGGTGCTTGGGCCGCCCCATCAGTGACGCCCCGCCAGGCCAACCCGTTCCAAACGGCGGCCATCACTGACTTTGCTGAGCCATGGGCTCTCGCTTTCCTTCCCGATAACCGTATCCTCGTCACCGAGAAGGCTGGCCAGCTGCGTCTCGTTGACCCAGTGACCAAGGCCAAGGGCACCATCAGCGGCGTTCCTTCTGTCCGTTACGGCGGCCAGGGTGGATTTGGCGATGTCGCCCTGCACCCAAGGTTCTCCGAGAACAGCCTCGTTTACATCAGCTATGCCGAGGCCGGCACTGGGGGATCTGGTGCCGCGGTTGCGCGTGCCAGATTGGTGCTGAACACCAGCGGTGGTGGTGCGCTGCAGAATGTTGAGGTCATCTGGCGTCAGTCGCAAAAGGTCAACGGCGACGGCCATTTCGCCCACCGAATTCTTTTCGACTCCAACTCGACCCTCTGGATCTCGTCCGGCGAGAGACAACAGTTCGACCCTGCCCAGTCCATGACATCCAACCTCGGCAAGATCATCCGCCTGAACGACGACGGAACAGCGGCAGCGGGCAACCCGTTTACCGGCGGCACAGTCCAGAGTCAAATCTGGGCGTTGGGCATCCGTAACCCCTTGGGCATTGACTGGGACGAGCAAGGACGTCTTTGGGAAGTCGAGATGGGACCTATGGGTGGTGACGAGCTCAACCTGATCGAGAAGGGTGGCAACTATGGCTGGCCGATTGTGTCCCAGGGCAATCACTACGACGGTCGCCAGATTCCGAAGCACAACACGCGCCCCGAGTTTGTTGCCCCCAAGGCCTTCTGGAACCCCGTCATCTCCCCGTCCAGCTTGATCATCTACAAGGGCAACTTGTTCCCCAACTGGAAGGGCAATGCCATCATCAGCGCCCTTGGCGCTCAGGGTTTGGTCCGCGTGGAGATTTCCGGCAACACGGCGCGGGAGGCGCAGCGTATCGGACTCGGACGGCGCATTCGCTGCGTCAGACAGAGCGCCGATGGCGCACTGTGGGTGTTGGAGGACGGCGCCGGCGGAAGACTTTTGAAGCTCACTCCCCGTTAAATGGGTTAGTGCATGGTGTATTTGGATACTACCAACTCACTGGTGGGATAGGGGTATAAGACCCGGCTGGGGCGATCTTGTAGCTTGTTAGACTGAATAGGTACCTATCTACCTAAATGCTCTTGTTAAGGAATGGCAATTTTCGAGAGAGGTACATGGTAGTTTATGGTCCTGGCCAACCCGCTCCCCGTGTTGCTTGATATCGTTGGTACTATCAGTGGCCCTAGTCGTGCTGCTAATCTCGAATGTGAGTTTTGCAACTGCGTTACCTTATTGTTTCCCGTCGTTCGTTCGTTCTACATCTCTTTGGCAGTTAAAGCTGCGTTTTTCTCCGCAATATTTTCGTCATCTAAAAGCCAATAAAATAATTGGAGGAGCCAGTCAAAGATTCTTTCTTGATAGTACCTATCTATCAAGAACTGCGGGCCAAGCCTCGGGAACTGCGGCTGACTCTGCCCAGCACCAATGACTTTGAGCCGTCTGGTGAGAAATCAGACTTGTGCCCCTTCCACTGTCGACAGCCGCAGCTCCAATCCTCGGCCTGAAAGTTTCGTGTTGTTCTGGAAATGACGTCGGAGTTACGGCTGACTTTCTTTACCAACCATTTTGTTGACCGCCCACTTGAGCCTGTTACACCAGTATCAACCGAGCCTCTGACAGCTGAATTATCTCCGAGCGTTTGGTGCAGTAGATGTAAAAGTCCTCTCTGCCCCTTGGCTGGGCTGTGTTGAGAACGGCGAGAGAGGGATGAGATAATTTCAAGAACAAGTCTAAATTCAACATCAGGTGCCCATTGATGAACCAATACCTGCTCAAACATCCGCCAAGAACGGTCAAGTCTCGCCATGCATGCCGAAGGCTGTTGAACATTCTGGCGATGTTAATCTTTACCTTGCCGAAGACACGAGAGAGCCTGAATGATGATGCAGGGGGGATCAAAATCAAAAAGTGAGGCAGCCTAGGTATCGTCACAGGAAAAGAGAGCTTCCCTCATCTATAAGTAGGAGGGGACATATCCAACATGAGCCCATCCTCATCCTCATCAACTCATCTCAACAAAACAGCACTCAAAATACAACCCCCAGCTACACCATCTTTCAGCCTCAAAATGAAGCTTCCACTCCTCCTCTTCGGCCTCATCGCGGCCATCCAAGCCTCCCCCGCGCCTGCTCCCGTCCCTGCTCTAGCTCCAATCTCAGCTGTCGAAGTCCGCTCACCCACCGACCTCTCCGCCCGTGAGAAGGTCGTCTCCCGCACCATCAATCTCACGTCCAAGCTCGTCATCCGCGATGACGAGCCCTGGCCGGTGAACCACCGAACCTACACCCGCAGCCACACCCTACCTCCTGTCATCATCGGCACCAAGACGGGATACACGCAGAAAGTCAGCTACGAGGCCAAGGTCGGCGGCGAGATCCGCGTCGAGGTGCATGTGACTCTGACCCTTCGGCCCTCTGACCTGTCGGTGCTTGTCAACTACCAGATGCTGCTGTTCGAGGGTACCAGCGAAAACACCAAGGATCTCGACGGCAAGATTGAGGGCTCGCGCCGAATTTTCAAGAACACGGATGGGCTGATCAAGAATACTGTGCACAACACCGATGAGGGCGGCGATAGGGCTAGCCTCGATCTCACGGTTGTCAATGCCCCTTAATCAGACCGGGGGTGATGGAACATGTTGAGAGGGAATTTTTGTCTGTCTTTTGCGTTTATTCTTTGATAGAAAGGGGATGGAGAATGAATACTCGGACTCTGACACAATCGCTTTGGGCGCTGGGAATATGTACCTGCCTAGTATTTCTATTATACCTTATTTTAACTTACTTTCTTGATTAACATGTAAGCAACAATATCATGATGTACTGTTCTAGAAGAGAAAGACACCCTTTCAACGGTGAAAATGGGAAACCATTCGTGCCGGAACAGATGTTCTTTGATTTAAAGGTAAGAAAACGGTATTTCTAGATCGACCTCGCGATCCCGAGACCCCTCGCTACGTGGCAGGGGTAACCTCACACGCCGTGTCCCTTCCGTGCCCAGTCCAACACCACCACAACGCACTTTCCTCTAGGCAAGGTATTCAAACCATCCCCCCAAACCCCCGAGAGTCGGCAAAGGTAAGGTACTCACCACCACGAACCATACACTCCGTCCGAGAATCTACCCCCCTATACAGCAACGGTCTATCAAACCTTTCGACCTCCTAAACGTCATTCCAACAGTCATGAGCCTATCCACCCTCTTCCTCTCCCTCCTCTCCCTCTCGACAGCGACCACCTTCCCCCCCATCCCAACCTCCACCCCCCACACATCTCCCATCCCCCGCCCCATCCGGTACGAGATCGGCTGCAAGGACACCGTTCTCGACATCCCTTCCATGATCCAAGCAGCGCGCTACCTGACCGACTATTGCGCTGCCGAAGGGGACGTCACCCCCTGGACCAAGATGTCGTGGGTCTTCAACAACACGCGGGCCTACCTCTGCGACTCTGACCAGCAACGCCCCCAGGGCTGCGTCTGGGACCAAATCTACGACGCCTGGGTCGACATTGGTGTTCAATGCGGGTTCGGCAGGGCGGGATACACGTATGAGGAGCAATACGAGAAGACGTGGGGGTTTGATGTTGTCGAGGCGAAGTGGTGTGGGACGATTGATCCTGGGAATTGATGGAGAGGTGCATCATTAATGTGCCGATAATATGTGGTTGATTGTATTATTGGCAGGATGCTACCACTGTTATAACACGGGGTACTATGGTCTTCAAAGCTTCCCTCTTCAGGTGGAGTAGTAGACGAAGATTAAATCGGGGGTTCCCAAAACTATCGCTCCGCATTCTGGCTTGCTTTTGCCCCGTTAAAGAGGAATATTTGCAGAAGTCTGAGGATCTGAGACTACTTTATCCCGCGTCTTGCCTTATCTCCCAACGATTGGACCAGAGCCTGCAGTTACCCCTCACGGTTGACAACTCATCGGGCACCCGCAATGCTGCCGATTACAACCCCATCACTAGCACCATCACGATGGCCGAAATCGCGGGACTCGTTATTGGCGTCGTTGGCGTTGCCGGAGTTATCGGCGCTTTCAAGGATGCAGTCGATCTCTTCAACCTGGTCGCCGATTCGCGTAATCTCGGCCGGGAATTCGAAGTCCTTGACACGAAGCTGGACATTGAGAAGACGCTGTTACTTCAGTGCGCAGACAGTGTCGGCCTCATCCATGCCGGCCTGTATCGTCTCGGGACGAACACCAATTACGATATGCGCCTAGGTGACGAGGCAACGCAAACCGTGATCATCAGGGCGTTGAACTGCATCCAAGAGCTCCTCAGCAACGCGCCCGAGCTCAAGCAGAGGTACGGGCAGACCGAAGCGCCTGAGGGCAGTCAGGCCCTGGCAACGACCCAAATGATGCTCAGCAGTCCCCGCTGGGAACGCTTCCGCGCCAACTACCGCCATTGGCACGGGGCAAAGAGAGCCGAACTACTTGAAAACGAGCGGAATACTGGAAAGCCTATTCCAAAAAGCTCTCGATTCTACCGGGAGGAGGGGTCGGAAAGCGACACTGAGCGATATGCGCCACACGGGCCCAACTCTGCCGTGAAAAGAGCCCGTTGGGTCATCCGCGACAGGGATAAGTTCGAACGGCTGGTCCAGGAAGTCGGGCACTTTACTGGCAAGCTTCGCGAGATCCTGCCCCTCAAGGCAAGCGGCGACTACGTCCAATAGGACGTGGAAGCTACTAGGGACCTCAGGCAACTCAAGATCCTGCAGGAGGCATCAACTGGATCTTCCAGCGCTATTTCCAAAACTGCAGAACGCATCATCCTGGAAACGTGCAAAGATCGCGTGCTGGCTAGACTGTGGTTCAGAAAGATCGACGACCGGCGCGAGAGCATCAACCATGCACACCAACGGACCCTGGAATGGGTCCTGCAACCGGATGAGAACTTGACTAAGGATGCGCAGTGGGACGATCTCCCAAAGTGGCTGCGCTCGTCCTCTGGAATCTACTGGATAGTGGGCAAAGCCGGTAGTGGCAAATCCACACTGATGAAGTACCTCTACATGCAGAGCCTTACTCGGACGTTTCTGGTCGAGTGGGCGAAGGGAGAGCGGCTCCATATCTGTAACTATTTCTTCTCCAACCTCGGTACTACGGAACAAAAGTCCCAGGAAGGCCTCTCACGCACCTTCCTCTACCAGATCTTATCGGCACACCGAGATATAATTCCACAGGTCCTCCCTTACATGTGGAGACAGATCCACGACGCCGAAAGCGGGAATACCGAGGATATCGATCTTCCATCAGTGGCCGAGACAACACAGGCTTTCAAGGTGCTGGCGAGCAACGCGCAAAAGCTGGGAAGGTTTTGCTTTCTGGTCGACGGCTTAGATGAGTTTGTCGGTAACTTGATGGACGCCGTCGCCTTTCCCCGCAACCTAGCTTCCAATAGCCGGATCAAAATCATTGTCTCGAGCAGGCCCATACCGGAACGCGTAGCTGCTTTCGGTGACCTCCCGGGTCTCAATCTCCAGGACTTAAACCAGGCCGATATCAGACTCTACGTCAGTGAGGTACTCGGAGGTCAGGAATACATGAAGAAGCTTGTGGCTCGATATCCCGACGAAGGTCAAGAATTACTCAACGACGTAATAAAAAGGTCCTCGGGTGTGTTTCTATGGGTGGTGCTCGCGTGCAGGTCTCTCTTTAGTGGCTTCGCGGCTCATGACCGCATCGCCGAGTTGCGCCGTCGAGGTATGTGTCAGTCTATTCATTTGCTTATTAGTGGCCCAATGAGGGGAGGATATAAAACTGAATATTTCTGCCTGCGTAGTAAACGAATTACCCCCAGAGCTCGAGGACATGTTCCAGCTCATGCTCAGCAAGATAGACAAACGCCACCGGGAACAGGGCGCGCGGCTGCTGAAAACGTGCTACGCATTCCACGACACTCCGTGGGGCGACGAAGCGAGAAATTTGTACACGCTTGGCTTGGCCTTGGTGGAAGCATATTCTAGCGATTTCCGACCGATCTACGATGTTCCGGAAGAGGAAAAGAAGGAAATGTGCCTCGAGCTTGAGGGGCGACTGCGGAGCAGATGCGGCGGTTTGCTCGAGGTAGATACGACCTCGGCCGGCTGTCTGTGTGGGTTTGAGCGGGGCAGGCACAATCAACTGATCGACTCGAGAGTGGTGTTCATGCACCGCAGCGTCTTCGAGTTCCTACGGGGCGAGACGGTTTGGGATCTCGGGGTCCTGCGCCTAGCAGAGGACGATAGCTATGACGTCGCAACCGCCCTGTCGCTTTACACGCTCTATGTCGCCAAACAGTCAATGGCTTCTGGGAACCGGACCGCAGGGCCAGATCCCTGCAACGTCTTCTGGAGTGGACTTTCATGGACAGTTCTCGCCGACGCGGAACCGCGGGGCGACCCTGCCTTGTTCCTCAACAACATGCACTCGGTCTTGATGTCCGTCAGACCAAGATCGTCCGACAGGGGGGAAGGGTCTGAGTTTGTCCGGAATCTTTTGGGATCGATAAATCACGTGGCCCACAGAGGGGATCCGGCCTACATCAGCTTCATCCTCGCCATCCATTTGCGGGTTGTGGGCTACGTCCGAGAACATCTTGACTCTTATATCCAAGCCAATCACCGTCAACGACACTGCGGATGCCCGCCTCTACTGCTCCTCGCTATCGACAGGAGGCTTCTATCGCCTCTTTCGCCGTCACCAACAGGCACGGTCCGCGGTACGGCTCAAACAAGCAGCATCAATACTCACCCTAGCGATTTGTCCCGAACTCGTAGGATGGTTGAGTTACTTCTGAGCTCGGGATGCAACCCTAACGAACCGACCTCGACAGTTGAGGGAAAAAGGCTTCTTCCAAAAGATTTCAGCGTCACAACGCCGTGGACCATCTTTGTGGGGTGGGTTCGCGATCATACACTTTGAGACGCTAAGCGCGGCCATAAAAATCACCGTTTTGGAGATGTTGGAGGATTTTATCAGGGCGAAGGCTGATCTTCAACACCTGAAATTCGACCCGCTGGGCTGGATGGACACCATTTTGGTCCTCGACAACACTAACGAACCGGTAACAGAGAAGGCCCGATCCGTCAGGAGGCTTTTAGCCGAAGGGCTAGGACGCTTAGACCCGATACCAGCGGTTGTTAGTACCTCCCCGCTTGCTGGAGATCGGCCGGCCGGAGGAAAGCTGGAGGAACCAGAAACGCAGGCTCATCAGGCTATCTACACCTCTGGAGGCCACACGCCTCAAGCCACAATGGCGGCTTCCGTAATCCAGACACCGAGTGCTGGCAATAAGGCCCCGGTTGGTGGGATGCAGCGATTCAAGAGCTGGATAAAGAGACATGGAGCTAGGAAACTGACAGACAAAAAGGGGTTCTAGTCAACTAAGCTGAATGGAGCTTAGGTAGGGTAGCTGAACTGATGTAACCAGTTCAGCTCACTAGGTATGTATAGACATAATGGAGGTTGTGTACCGTAGCTTTGAAGGAGTATATACCTACGGTAATTCTTGCTCCCCAGTTTCTCTACTTTCTACCCCGTCTATACCTAAGATGCAAAGTCTTCCAGCTCCTTTTCTTTTAGCTTTATAAGTCAAGTAGAAAATAAAGGCAAGCTTAAGACCATTTAACGTCGTAACATTCTGATAACTGGAAATGGCTGCTAGCTGGGAACATACCTAAGGTTACGGGCTACCTACCTACAGTCGTAGGGCACTTTCCCTATCACACTTCTGCACCTGAATCCACCGATAATGCCAGAAGTACGATGCACTCTGTGAAGGTGAATATGATGGGGGTCACCACTGTGTGATTGTATTGCTTGTCCTCCTTTCTCCTACTCAAGCCATTTAGGTTTGTCTGTATGGGAGGCACGGGCCACTTGCCGTATGTACAAGTTTCCCTGCTTGCCACCTTCAATGGGGGTCCCACACAGACAAGCCCAAATGGCTGGAGTATATACGGTATGCAGAGATTTCTTGCTCACCATATTTATGGCTTTGCTCACCCCCGCTTGGGAGGTCTTCACTTCTACTGGGGTTAAAGCGGCGAGTACTTAGGTCCAAGAACGGAAATGGAAATCGTCCATGTCCAGGTTCCGATATTGTTCTTGCTGCTATTCCATTCATCTATTCTAGACACAAAGAATAGAACCTTCTGTCGTCGCTCAGTGCTCAAAGCCAACCCCAAACGCCATCTAATATGTAAGGTACGTATCAACTCGGAAACAGTCATGGTTACTGCTTCCCAAACGCCTCGTTCAAATGTACACAACACTCTTTATACAGCTCCTCAGACCCAGCTGCCGGCTTCGTCGGATCAGGTGATTTATCCCACGCATGCGGCACCCCCGGTATCATCTTGTGCTTGACATTCTTGTTGATCGGCGGCCTCCCCAGCCGCCTTGCCAGCTCCTCCCCTTCATATTGCAGCATATCCCACTCGCATGTGTAAAAGATGACGGTTTGTGGGATCGCCTCTGCTAGCTGCTCGTCGGTAGCCTTGGTCGGCGACAGTATCGGGCTCGACAGGCTGAGCTGAGAAGGGTAGAGGTAGGAGGCATCGAACAAGGACGTGAGGTTGGCGGGGAGGGTCTGGTCCGGCCGGACGCATCGGGCGCGCTTGACCTCGCGGGATTCCGTGTAATCGCAGATGGGGTACCAGGTGGCGATTGCGCGGATGTTGTACGGCGGGAGAGGCTCTGATAGGGTCTTTAGGTGCTCAGATAGACAGATGGTTGAAGTGATGGCGATGTTTCCGCCAGCGGAAAAGCCAGAGGTGGCGAGCTTACGAGGGTCAATGTATAGGTCCGGACCGTTACGGATGAGGTAGAGCAGAGCATCAGCGCCGTCTTCCACTGCCACCGGAAAGGGGTACTCCGGGCTGAGCCGGTACTCGACCGAGATATAAACGGCCTTGCATTGTTCGAGAACAAAGCGGGCGAAGCGGGCGTCGTCGGTTGGGGCTCCAATTGTGAAGCCGCCGCCGTGGAAGTTGACAACGGCAGGAAATAGCTGTTTGGTCTTTTTCCGCTTGTCGTAGCCCTCAGGGGTGTAGAAGTGTAAGGTGAAGTTGCCCTTCTTCTTGGAAATTGTGGACGGAATCGTATGCGTAAATGCCGGACTTGGGGGCTTTGGGTTGGCTAGGAAGTGCAGCGACATGCCGATGTACTGTAGCGATCTCCACCAGTTGGCGGATATTTTGAGCCAGGTCCGGGACGGGGGCGATCCCACGGCATCTTCAGCGGTCTCCAACGGCTTCCTGTCCTCCTCGGTCGGCTGAGGGGTCTGGGTCGGTGTGCCGGTAAGGTTGAAATTGGGGACGGGAATGCCGTCAACCGTCGGTATCTTGGACATGGCTGATCTTGAGGTGATGATGCAGGGGTCAATGGTTCGAGGGACAAGTGTGGTTTCAGTTGCGGCCGAAAGCAGAGAGAGAAGGGAGTCAATGACAGCGTGATGATAAATTATGGGAATAGCCTTCGAGCAGCGTGTCCTGTCAGTATCCCACACTTCGTGTAGGGTACATACGCCAGTGCTGGACAACTGGCCACCAGCCATTGATGTCATGGTGGAAAATCCGGGGTTGAAATCAAGCTTTCTTGTAGATGCATAATTGGCGGGGACTTGCCAGGATGTGCAAATGCCGGGGCAGGGCGCCTTCAGTCATCAAACACTATCTCAGGCTTCCAAGTGACGTCATCGATGCCATGACGTAGGTATTCCCAGCCCCCGGGTCTTACCTTCACATGGCAATGGAAGGTTCCTGGCATG
Source organism: Triangularia verruculosa (assembly GCA_033296885.1). Taxonomy (NCBI): domain Eukaryota; kingdom Fungi; phylum Ascomycota; class Sordariomycetes; order Sordariales; family Podosporaceae; genus Triangularia; species Triangularia verruculosa. Next base: position 18,287 of record MU863910.1, on the reverse strand, counting down.
AACGCAACGCCGGGCAACTTGCTCCGCTCGTGTCACGCCAGGAAGCCACTCAAACCTGGAACCGTGGTGTTTCCTCTGCGCGCAGGATCGATGACACATGGCCCGCAGAAAGGGGGAAAGAAGAGTGGCTGTCAAGTGTTTGTTGTCTGGCCAGGGGACGCGCTGTTCAAAACAAAGCGTGCCGAACCCCGGCAGTCCCCGTCTGAAATCCGCTGGTGGGAATCATTCGTCCCTATTGTTAGAGCGTAAACAGGCATTCCCGGACCTGGCAGCTTCAGGAACATTCGCAACAACCCACGCAACCCTACCAGAAGCCATCCGATCCATATTTAATCCTCGATTCTTGGTCCTTTCCTCTGTGCTGTTTTGACTTTCTCCACCTACCATCCGCGCCGACAAGACCACGCTACCTAGTGTCCCAAGATCAAGAGCAAAGCTTGCACCGCTGACGTCAAGCTGTTAGGCTTGACAAAAGCGCACCACATCCCCAACTGGTGGAACCTAGGCTCAGTCCACATTCTCGTCTTTCCAAACGATACCGAACCCAACTGCAATCCACCTCGCGTGCCCCGAAGATCACGACAATCACCCGCCTTGGCCGTCTCATCATGTCGCCAGGCAGCTTCAAGAAGCCTCTTTTGGCTCTGAATCGAATCATCGGCCACCAGTCGGCAAAGAACCACATGACCAAGCCCAAGATTGGCAACATTGCTGCCCTCGACAGTGAACGGGAGGAAAAGAAATTGAAGAAGGCCCTGGAGCAGCGGGTCAAGCAAGACGAAAAAGAGGAGGAACGCAGGTCCTTCCAGCAGCGCCGCAAAGAGGAGGAGGAACGCGCCCTCTCTACCGACCCTCCCGAAATCGCAGCTCGATATGGCACCAAGACCAGTCATGTCTTGGTGGAAACCGACTCGGTCCAGCGCCTCGCTGCCAGCCCCGACAATTCCGGTAGACAGATCGAATTCATTGCCAGAATACACCATATTCGCTCCCTCAGCTCCAAGTTGGCCTTCATCGTCTTCCGCGAACAAATCGAAACGATACAAGGTGTGGTGGCTTACCAGGAAGGACACATTACTGAGAACTTTGTCCGATGGGCCGCACGCTTGACGGCAGAAACCCACGTGCATGTCAAGGGCACACTGCAGAGGCCACCGGAGGAGGTCAAGGGCTGTTCCATCCACGACCTCGAGGTGCTCGTTGACAGCATGCATGTCGTTGTCCCCGTGAAGGAATACCTGCCGGTCGATGTTTTCTCCATTGACCACGTCGAGATGGATGAAGAGACTCACCAACTCGAGTCACTGGCGTCCAACAGAGTCAGAGTCGCCAATCGGCTGGCCTACCTCAGGACTCCCACTGCCCAGTCCATCTTCCGGATCAACAGCGGCATTTGTAGCATCTTCCGCTCAGTGCTCGAGGGTCATGGCTTCATCGAGATCCACACCCCCAAGCTCATGCCTGCTGCCACCGAATCGGGAGCTGAGGTGTTCAAGGTCAACTACTTTGGACGCACCGCCTTCCTGGCGCAAAGCCCTCAGCTGTCGAAGCAGTTGAGCATCTCGGCAGACTTTGGCCGTGTGTTTGAGATTGGCCCGGTGTTCCGTGCCGAAGACAGCAACACTCATCGTCACTTGACAGAATACACGGGTTTGGACCTCGAGATGGCCATCAACAGCCACTACCATGAAGCGCTCAACATCATCGACGAGATGATGAAGAGCATCTTCAAGGGCATCTACACCAAATACCGCAGGGAGATTGAGATTATCAAGACTCGTTTCCCTCACGAGGATCTGGTTTGGCTGGAGAAGACGCCCGTTTTTACCTTCAAGGAGGCCATTGCTCTGCTGAACGAGTCGGGGTGGACCGATGACCACGGGAAACCGGCCTCTGAACTCGAGGATCTGAGCACCCGAGCTGAGATCCGCCTGGGCGAGGTGATTAAGAAGGAGTACAACACCGACTATTACATTATCGACAAGTTTCCTACCGCCGTCCGGCCCTTCTACACCCACCCAGACGAGGAAGACCCACGGTTCACCAATTCTTTTGACATCTTCCTCCGCGGCCAGGAAATCACAACCGGTGGACAACGCATTCATAAACCCGACGTGCTCGAGGAGCGCATGAAGAAGGCTGGCATTGAGCCATTCGGTATGCAGGAGTATCTCCAGGGCTTCGAGTACGGCGTGCTCCCCCATGCAGGCTGTGGCATCGGTCTCGAGCGTATTCTCTTCCTGATGCTCAACCTGGGTGACATTCGCAACGCATCCCTCTTCCCTCGTGACCCAAAGTCCCTTCCGGAGCAAAAGACGGAAGTCGTCCGTCTTCCTCACCCTGAAGCGGACACGATCCGCTACGCTTACGACTTTGAGCACGGCTATCCTGATCTTGAGATGCCGACGGTCGAGAAGCTCATTGCCAACTACGGCGATGCCACCAACACCTCCTGGCTCGATGATCGGTACCACGTCTGGCGGCACGAGCCGACAGGAGCCGCGATCGGCTATGCCGAAGAGAACGGCTACGCTCTTGTCATGGGCAACCCGCTCTGCGACCCAAGACAGTATAATATGGTGATCCGCGACTTCCTCAAGTACATGCGCAAGCAGATGGACCTTCGACCCTTGTGGCTCTTGGTCTCCTCTGAGATTGAGGAAATCCTGGGGTCAAAGCTTGGCTGGCGCACGCTGAGCTGCGTGGCCGAAGAGCGCGTCACCATCGCCGAGGCTAAGAAGGTGGCCAAGAAAGAACGCCAGGCAGAAGATGCCGGTGTAGTCATCAAGGAGCAGCCTATTGACGAGCCTGTTTCTGAGGAGCTGCGCACGAGAATTGACAAGAGGATCGAGGATTGGAAGGCTGGCCGCACGGGCAGACAGGTTCACATTACCGAGGTCAGGCCTTGGGTCGACATGGAGCACAGGCGGTACCTCTGGGCCGAGACCAAGGAGGGAGCGATTGCGGCTTTTTGCGTGCTGCATAAGCTGTCGCCGCAGAACGGGTACCAGATCAAGTTTGCGCTGGACTTCCCCGACTCGCCCAACGGAACGATTGAGGCGCTCATTTCGGCCTCGATTCAGATGCTGGCCAAGGCCGGCATCCAGCAGGTCACGTTCGGTGCGGGCGCGCTCCCCGAGATGGTCACGGGTGGCAATCTCGATGGCATTCGAGCCAAGATCCTGAGCAAGACTTACAGGACCGTCGCTCAGCAGCTGAGACTGGTGCAGAAGAGCGAGTTCAGAGAGAAATTCGGTACCAAGAACGACTTGGTCTACATTTGCTATCCATTCATGGGATTGGGTGTCAGCGGGACGAGGACTTTGATCAAGTTCTTCGAGGACGAGATGTAATTCTGTGTTTTAGCACGGCAGTTATCAGGTGTTGGTTGAGGCTGGTATGGCTTTTTTATACTTCCATGATACCTCTTTGTTTTAACTTGGTTTGTTTGAGTTTCTTTTGCGTGCGATATGAGAGACGTCAAGAGTACATAGAGGGTAGACTTTGCGTGTGGAGGAATGGGTTAATATTCTTGATACCACGATATTCCTTAATCTCGAGCAGTTCATACCCCCTTTTGCTACCATGACTATGTGAGTTGGTGAAAATCATGTGAACTGGACAAGGTGACAAGATTGTTGTTTTTATCTCCAGCTAGGGCGAGCGAGCGGTGTTGAGCACGGGATCAGCAATCAAAAACAACAAGAGGTTAAGGCGCGATGGCAGAGTGGTCTAATGCGTGAGACTCGAAATCTCATCTCTTCGGAGGCGTCGGTTCAAATCCGGCTCGCGTCGTTCTTTTGGCTTTTTTTGGCCTCTACTACTTTAAATACAGCTACGTTTCCAGTAAAGTCTTGCTTGAAAACCATCCCCCGGTGTTCAGTTGAATTCCAGCGGCATGACATTATTCTTGTCCAACTCTGTTGCTGAGTGAGCCTTTGAGGGTCTGGAAGTTCAGACTGGTACGATGAGCGGATGTAAGGGTTGGGGTTAGCAGTGCATACATCGGCGATTTTGGTGCACGGATCACCATGCAAGGGTCCGATTGAGTTCAGCGGGTGGGGCGCTATGCTGCCCATGACATCATAGCCTGACGCAAGACCACGACGTCTGCCGAGCCCGTCCCTACCAAAACAAATGGCTGTTGTACGGTGAGATGGACGTCATTTGGCCTGTTCGCATAGGGCCGGCAAGTCAAAGGATTCGCTATGTCGACCCCGTCTGGCCTTTCTTTCCTTGCAGATCGCACTGCGGCGTAACCACAGCGAGCCGTCACTCTTTCTCCTGCTCCGGTCGACACATCATGACCATGATTTCCACTGATCTCTTCCCATCCACTTTTCTTTTGTCTGTTTTCCGCAATTATTTCCACTCGAGCTACACCTGATGCCCACAACCACATCAAACCACAGCAAACACTGACTCCATCGCACAACCTGGAATACAAGACACAATAAGGTACTCGGCTTGTTCCAGCATGGCAGACGACACACATCTGCCGTACCCCACCACTACAGCATCAACAGCAATTACGACGAGTAACCTAAAGCACGATCCCCCAACGGGGCTGAACTCGTCCTCTACGTCAACCACCGCCTGCGAAGGCGCCGTTACAACCACCACCGAAACCCACCATGGCGTCGGCGCCCACCCCGAAGACCTGCGCGGCCTTCCCGTTGCCTCGTTCGAAGAATATCCAGGTCTCCCTCGGCTGAACTACCGGATTCTCGACTACAAGCTCAAACTTTCCATCATCGTCTTCCTCCTCGTTGTCGAATCCTCCTTACTGCCGATCATCCTCTACTATGGCATCTCCGCAAGCACCTCGCTCCGTCCGGGCCTGGTGTTCGCCATCGTCACGTCCTTCTTCGGCATCGTCACCGGCATCGAGTTTGGGCTGAGGATGCTGAAGCTCATCCTCAAGGGCGATACTTACCGTCCGCCTGGTGGAACGAAGTGGAGCTTTGACTTTACGCATCATACTCTGAGCTTTGGGTACACGGTCATGTCTGGCATTCTGATCGGAGGCTCGATTCCGCATAATCCACCGGTCAAGGTGCTGGCGATTCCTGTAAGCTTGTTCCTGATACAGATGGGGGTTCAGTTGACGTGGGCCGGCTGGATGAACGCCACGAGACGGAAGGCGCCGTTCAAGATTTCGAGTGTGAGCAAGGGGGAGAGGGTACCGCCGTTGGTGTTGACGATTATTGAGGATATTGTTGGGGTTGATGGTGGCGCTGGGGTGGAGTACCGGAGAGCCGTGTTTGCGCGGTATGCGGCGAGCCCGAGGTTTAGGAAAATGATTGCGAACCAGAACTGGTTTTGGGCGGTGGGGTCGTTGGTGTTTGGGATTGGGACGTTGGTGACCATCTGGTGTGTGGATTATTACATTGCTTACGGCATTGGTAAGTTGACCCTCACTTTTTCTCTTTATCAGAGGTAGATCGCTGACATTTTCTACAGGCTGGGGAACTCCGCTAGTCTTTACTATCGTGTGGACTTACATCTCGGTGGAATGGGTGAGGAGAGATTTGCGAAAGGAGAAGAGCTTGTGGAAGAAAGAACACGGCCAGGGAGCGGAGATGCAGCAAACTCAACCACAGCAACAACAACAACAGGAGGCAAAGTGAAGCGCATATACAGAATCAAAAATGCATGGATCGGAGTTGGGGTCTTGGTTTTCTTTGGGGCAGGCAACAAAACGTTACTGATGCGATACTTTTGCAATTAGAGATATATCCTGTACAATATGAAACAACATTGTCGGTTTTCTGCTCTCTTACTTCTCTGCCGATGTTCAAGGAGTGTTGTCATTGCTTTATAGCTTTGGCGCGCCATATCGAATGAGATCAGCAGCCTGTGATATTGTCAGCAACATACCAAGTTCCTGCGCTGGGTCCACGCGTACCTTTTCAGCAATAGCATAAACCGTCTGGCAGGTGTTGGCCCCTGGAAGTGTTGGAATGATACTCGCATCCACCACTCTTAGATTATTAACGCCATACACCTTCAGCTCCTGGTCCACCACACCGCCCAACTCCAGCGGCATCATGGCACACGTCCCCGCGGGATGATACACGCTCGGGCTCAAGGAGTTGCTCAAGAACGTCGCCAACTGCTCATCCGTCGTCACACTCGCTCCGGGTGAGACCTCCCTTCCGCCCCAGTCCTTCGTCCGGGGGTTATCGAGGTAGTACTTCCTCGTGAAGCGGACGATATCACCCATAATCGTCGCATCCAGCGGGTTGGCCAGAGCCCGGTAGTCAACATCCGGCTCGGTGTTGTGGGGGTTCGACGGGTTGACATTGATCGTCCCTCTGCTCAAGGGATGAAGGTCGACCAACAAACCGCTGGCGGATCCCCCTTGAAGGATCAGATTGTAGAACGCTGTTTTTTTGTTCTTGAGGGCAGAGGCGTAGGAGAGCATCTGGGCTTTGTACCCGGCTGCTACAGTGGGGTCGGTGCCTGTGGGGAGATAATTGGCGTGGTTCTGGGCGGTGAGGTCGTCGGAGATCTTGGCGGAGCGGGAGGAGATGACGGGGAAGGAGAGCCAGGCGGCCGAGTTGCCAGTGGCGATGGAGTTGGGGCCTGTTCGGTTGGCGGCCCAGACTTGGGCGGACCAAGTGGAGAGGGTGCGGTTTGTGCGGAGGTCGTCGGACGAGGGGCGGAAGGATTGGGGGATGCGGGCGACTACGAAGTGGGGTATTAGTTCTGGGTTTTGAGGGGAAATAGAAGAAGGGAGTTGGTGGTTACGGTACATTGGAAAGAGGCCGAGATCATCCCGTGGTCTTGGAAGTTCTGGCCGACGCCGGGGAGGTCGACGATGGTGTCGATACCAGCTGCTGTGAGGACTTTTCTCGGGCCGATTCCGCTCACTTGCAGTACTTGGGGGCTGTGGACACCGCCAGCAGCGAGGATGACTTCCTTTCTGGCTGTCACTGTCGTTACGGGAGCAGCGGTATTTCCTGGCTGGCCTCTTGCTGGCGCTGGGACAAACGAGACGCCGGTTGCTGTCGTGCCGTTCAGCACAATCTTGGTGACCTTGGACTGGGTAACCAAGTGGTAGTTGGCTCGCTTGACATTGTCATAGTGGCCTGTCTTTGCAAACGACCTCAACACTGCCTTGGGATCCATAAAGGTTGGATACCAGTACACTCCAGGCACGCCAGATCCGCTGTCGCTGGCGATCTCGACACCCGGAAGACCTTTGAATGCATCCATCTGGGCCGTCGTGGTTGGGAATTGATAAGACGGCCAGCCAGCATAGACTCCTGAAGTGTTTCCCCAGAAGTTGGTGTCGTAGGTGATGTTGGCAGTTTTTGTGATGTCGGCATTCGGCGGTACGAAGTTCAGAGCTTTCTTAAAGTATGGCAGCAAACCCTCCCAGGTCCAATGGGAACTTTTGCCAAAGAAGCTACCCCAACGGTCATAATCCTCGGCCGTGCCACGGATTGTCATCATGGCGTTGACGGCAGAGCTACCACCAACAACCTTTCCAGCCAGAACGGAGATGACGCGGTTTCGGAGGTTTACCTGGGGAACGGATCGGATGTCGTACATGAACTGGCTGTCAGACATTCCAGAGAAGCCTCCCGCGACTCTTGTGAGCGATGCTGCCTCGCCTGTACATTGTAAGTCATACATCCGATGGCATTGCCTGACTTTCGGCGGTTCCTTCACGTACTCAACACTCCATACTCAATGACCAGAGCAGTAGTCTTGCCATCTTCCGTCAGCCTGTCAGCCACCGTGAGTCCAGCAGTGCCCCCGCCAATGATCACATAGTCGTATTCATTTTGGACTTGGCGCCCATCGAGGTACACTTTCGACGCGCGCAGAGCTCGGCTATACGCAGTTGGCGTCAGGGTGAGAATGGCGACAACAAGGCTGGAAAGTCGAGCCATGATGATCGGTGGAGCTCCGTAGGATCCTCGACACCTCTTCGCCGGCCCGAGTACGGCGGAGGGTAAGCATTATTTAACGGGTGGTATGCCACCCGTTATCTAAGTGCCGAGATGGCCTCTGCTAAAGCGACCAGCAATGAATAGCCTGAAGGAGTCTTGGGACTGTCAAGTCATTGTTAACAACAGCGCTGGGTAAATACGCGAATGTCACCAAAAAGGAAAAGGGGCAAACAAAATTTGACCATCTCGGGACATACATGCGTTCTCGGATTTAGGAGAGATGCAAAGGGCCAGACGAAGCAATATAGGGACTGGGATAGGCTGTAGCTTTCGTTTGGCGTTTAGCCGCGTCTGTGGAAAGACACCGACTGGTCAATGGGTGCGGGGACTCGATATTAAGCGGAGGCGGGGGACACTTGAAGGCTCGAAGCAGGATGTGCTGAACTGCAAGGTTCAAACGGGAGCTTGGGTTTCCCATTTGCCATTAGGTATATCACTTCATCGTGTTTGAACCGGCCTAGCACCATGAAGCCCTCCCTTGTGCGGAGATAGTGGCAGATATCTGCTGGACTCGTATCAAAAGAATCAAGATGCTTTAGACCGAGACCATCCTCAGCCTTGCAGTCAGGTTATCACCCATCTCCTTATGCACTCACCATAAACCCAAACATAACTGCTAACCCCAAAACGGCACCGGTAATCACGTTCACTCTTGTTCCTCGGTTCTCTGCAGTAACGGCCTTGCCTGTCACTATGTTCCCTCCGGTCACCACTTCCTCCTTATTTGCCTCTCCAGATGTCGAAAACGTACTCCCGATATCTCCCCACCTCACATTCGAGAACGTCATAGAAACATCCGGCACCTGTGCCCTGATAAGGGCGGGATCACCCTCCGTGGCATTACAAGGCCCGTTATTCGGCAGCCCATCCAGCCAGCTCATGAAGTCACTTTCCGAGTTCCAAAGACTAAAGACCAAGACCATACCGCGCGCAAGAGCCTCACCCATGCCTTTCATCCCGCCCAATCTGAGATAGTCCGAGGAGTTCTTGGCCGCGCAAAAGTCCTGCGTAATGGACCCCTCGTAGGCGATGCTGTCGAATCGGGAGTCAGTTGTGTCGGCTGTATTGGGTATCACTTCTCCATTTTGTATGTAGATCCTCTTGATCTCAATCAGCTCGCCCGCTTCGTTGGTAGGGAATTGTGTCACGATCGTGAACGGCTTCGAACTGTCAATGTCGAGCCCAAGGCCATAGAAGGAAGGGTTTCCGAGGTTATAGGTATTGAGCCCGCAGCCATCCTTGTCACAGACCCCGGGGGCGCCTTTGCCGCATTCTTCCTCACCAGAACAAAGAAACGAGCCAGGGGATGAACAAGTGTGGGGGGTGAAGGAGTTGGCGCGGGAGTTGGCCTCCCAGATGTCCATTTCGTTACAGCAGGCGCCAGAGGAGTTGATGTTCGGCTGTGGTTTCACCTCGAGTCAGTGTCAGGCCGCCCTCGCGCGCTCAAGCAGACTCACCAGTCCATTAATCCAAGGCACAGTTCTGAAACACTGCGCGTCGCAGTACCCAGTCCCGTAACCGGCACCAGCAGGATTACTCTCCGATCTGCTGCCGCTCAAGTCCATTTCCGAGAGGTAAACAGCGCTGTTCATGCCGCACGGCAACTTTGATACGTCGACATCCACCGCGAGTTCCTGATTCAGCAGTCTCATGGGCTCATAGTTCTCTCCGTCCTCGGCCAGAAGATACACCCTCGGGCTCACGGCGCGGTACTCAGTTCCATCGAAGAGATATTGCCGCAGTGTTACGGCTGAGCCAAGAGACGAGACGCCTATCCCGCCGTATTCGATGCCTTCAAGAGCGCAGCTTGCCGCACAGGAAGCAGGATCATCGGGGTTGCAGGTGGCAGGATTGGAGATGAAATCTGCCGAGGCACAGGATACGGAGGGGTCCGCGACAGTGTGGAAGTGACGCGATAGAGCGTCGGTGACAAGGGAGGTTTGTTTGGTGGTGCAAGTTCCTGACGAAGTGCACTGTTGAGTTTGGAATAGAGGGTGAATTTCGGGGGTCAACATGCCGATTTGCTGGGCGCGGGTGGGTATTGGGGAGAGAAAGAGAAGAGCAAATAGAGGGACGAAAAGGGGGGTTGCCATGGTGAACTTGGTTGGATGGGCTCCACAATAGGGGTTTAACGGAATTTAACTTGAAAGCAAAGCATGTCAAAGAGAGTGAGTATTGAAGAGCGAAAATGATTTTCTCTTCGTATTTATTGACAGAGGTAGGTTGATTAGGAGTGCCTGATAAGCCTTCAAAAACCCGGTCTCATGCCCATACCGCTTCACCTCCGCCGCGGGATTGATCTTCAGCACTCGTAACACACCACAGCCGACCGGAACCTGGATTCAAGATGATGAAAGGCATCGAGCTGAAAAGAAAATGGAAGTAGAATATTCTGAAACCTAGGAATTTGATGTCTAATGTACAGGCAGAATCCGGCACAATAGATCAGGGGGTGTCGCAGCGGTTTGGTCGCATAAGAGCCGCTGTCGATCATTGACCCCTGAACCGAGCGCCTGCCTCGCAGAGCTGGCAAATATTCGGCATTTTCTGCAAACAACAAGTAATTGTACAAGGACATATCGATGTTGAGAGGTAACGCCATGCAGCTTTCTGTTACGCCACCAGGTCATGATCAAGATCCAGCTCCAAATTTCATAGGTATCAAGGTCTACCGATGATGGCTATTACACTCTGTTTTCAAGAGCAGGCTCTTGACCCGCCCCTCTTATTGATCTGCCCCGGTAACACGCACGTGTCGCCAAGGGGTACTTTCTTAGATGGAGACGGCCCCGGGAACTTCGTCGGTCGACAGGTAGGTCTTCACGCCCCAGCTGTTGCAGTGAATGCCGCCCTGCATGGGCCAAGGGTTGGTCCAGTCGTGCCAACCGCTGCATGTCTGGAACTCGAAGCCAGGCCAGATGCAGTTATAAAGGCCGGCAGCTATGTTGCGCTTGCTGTTGGCACCAGCGGTGGTCCATATAACCGGGTCGCATAGACCGGTCATGACTGGGGTGTCGACACCGTCCCCCGGAAGATTGCTCAACTCCAGAAAATCATGGATGCCGAAGTTTGTGCAGGTAGTCGCAATGCCTGCTACTTTACCGACAGGAATGATATCCGACCAATTGCCGGAGCTGCACTCCTGCCACGCATCTCCAGGATAAATGCAGTTGAAGTATCTAGTCGTGCCAAAACAGTCGCCGGGGCCTGACTGGATTGGACTGTCGTTCGAGGCTAAGGAAGCGTCGACATCGCGGTTGGTGGTCTGGTTGCCAACCACGCCAGCCAAGAATTTGTGCGCTGTGAATACTTCGTTAGTGCTGGAGACTGATTTGTCCCTGCAAAATCGACTTACTGGCGCGAGCGGTAATTCTTGTCTCCAGCGTAGTGTGAGCCGCAAGCCCCCAAACAGACGAGGTAGGGTTAGGAGTCCAACTATTGATGGGCACGACAGAGTAGGACTTGATGGCAGTATATGTCACAGTGGTGCTCTCCATGCTGGCAGACTCGACGCTCTCCCAGATGGGAACCTCAGAGTAAGGGCTGCAATCAGAAGCCAGAGCCCCGAGGCCAAGTGCCGCGAGTTGCAGAACCGGTGCGCTCAACATGGTGATGATGTGCCTTGTCTTGTTGATGGAGCTGGATACTCGTCTGTAGGTGGGCCGATGGTGAGATTGCGGTGATCAGAGTGGGAACATCCGAAAGGTCATGTGGGAGACAGCTGTCTTTTATAGGTAGGTAAATGGTATCACCAGTGGTTCTCTCTGTTAAGGTACCACTGTGTGGCCTCAGAAGTACCTGTGTATCGGTGAAACTGGGAGGGAGACAAACAAGCCAAAACTCCATGGTTGGGCCTATCTTTTGTTGACAAAGATTTGTGCTGCTCCTGAGACTGGTCTTCCCATAATGACCCTCGGATGGGGCCTCGGCTAGAGTAGGAGGCGGAGTTCGGCGGTCACAGAATTCGTCTGTGGGAAGAATCTGATGAAACAAGTCGAGACTGTTTGAAGGTGAAGGGTTCGTTTGTACATAATTTTGGGACGAAGACATTTTGCACCGTAATTACCATGCTTTAGGTAGCGACACCTTTCGTTTTCTAACGGGAACTTACAAGACTCGGTGAGCAACCTGACTCTGCTTTGTCGAGCGGAGCAACTCGGGTAATCAAGAGCGTTCCGCGTAAGTGTTGGTCTTTGGCGATTACCTATTGAACGATGCAGGTATGACAAAGAGATGGGAGCCCATCGACTGTTCACTAGGATCCAAAATTCGAAAACACCTGCAATTGTCGCACACACCCAAGGAATCAACCTAACGCAACCGCCGCGACCCTTTCCCTAACCTCGTCCACAAAGTCGAAATCGCCCTCGTCATCGTCCTCGTCGTCTAGCTCCTCGTACTCCCTTCCATTGTACCATCCGCCATGTTTCATCGACATATGGTGGTAGATCTCCTTCTGGTCCACCTTCTCACCGCACTTGAAACACCAGTGCGTAAAGCAACCGCTCACAGTGCACGTCATATGATCACATCCCGCCGTCTTCTGAGTTGCCACACCGCATCCAGGGCAAGGCTTGAACGCAAGGCCGTCCAAAGTGGCAGACGTTAGCGCGCAGTCCTCGCATTTCCAATTCTCGACATTCATTGGCGCCCCAGCAGCACACACCCTCTCCATGTGTCTCTTCGCTGAGCTGCAGGAAGTGCACCAAGCAAAGATCCAGCTGCCAGCTTCCTCCACCGCGCCCTTCAGCCCTTCTAGGTATCTAACGCCCTCAGGCAACTTGACCTTTGTTGAGGGCTGTCGGCGACAGAACGGGCAGCTGAGAGCAGCAATGTTGATAATCTTGCCCACCTGATTGATGCCGTACCAAGAGTCGGCACACTCACTGCAGATCAGCTCACCGCATCCCCTTCGACCACAGGCCAGTCGCAAGTCCTTCTTTCGGTGATCGCTGAAGCAGAGTGAACAGGTGCCGGACTGAACCCGTCTAGAGCCGACCCATTCTTTCACAGCCTTGACAGCATCATCTACATTATGCACCTTCTTGCCTCGGACCTTCAAGCTCAGGCTGTCGCTGGCAGGCAAGACCTGGACTTTCTCTGCAAAGTGCTCTCGTCCATGTGTCAAGTTGGAGACAATGAAGAACACCGACCGGCCACCAAAGACGACATTTGAAGGGATCATATCCTCGTCATTCTTTAGAAGCCACTCCCTGCCGTTCTCGTTGACAAGTGCTCGGATGCTGAGCTCCTCCTCCTCGATTCTGCTCTTCGTGCCTCCAACACAGGGGGCGCAGATGAACGCGGCCTCCTCGAACCCCTCTGGTCTGTGCTCCACAGGCCAGATAACCCTGTTTGCACAAATCGAACAGCTGACACAAGGCGCAGTGGTCAATTGCTCGAATTCAGGGTCAGACTGAGGAATGCGCCCCTTTTGCCGGCAGAACCAACACTTCGGACGTACGTTGAGCTGGTTAGGGAAATAAACAACGTACTGGGCCCGGCAGTCGTTCATGGAACACTCGACCCAGGAAATCTCGGTAAGAGCGTTGTCGCCCTTGGAGACGTTTTCGTGTACCATTTTGTAAGCGCGCTCCTTGTTCGTGTCTTCCTTGACGTTGTGGCACAAACCACAGATTCCCTCTTTGCCTATGATGGTGACCGAGCGGGGAAGGTTGCAAGACTTGCAGATGGCCACAGGGCCCATGTGAGCTCGCGTCTTCTCAGGAGTCCATCCTACCTTGACGGGGATGTTGGTGCCGAGATTCATCTCCAGTAGCTTGTAGCTGACCAGACCCTCAAAGAGTTTGGTGTCCTCCTTGTTCAGAACTGCATCCGAACGCTTCTTGTTGGCATCGAGCAGGAGATTGAGGCAGTTGGTGTTCCACGTTTCGGGGATATCTAGCGTATTCCAGCTTTCCTTCATGAGGGAGAGCTCTGTGAACGCCGCATCTTCCAAGGCCTTGATTCCCATTCTCAACGTGAGAGCAGCAACAAGCGCGGCCGGACGAAGGGCGAGCATGGTTCCAGGCAGGACTGTGTGCAGTAGTATCCTCCAGAACGTCCTCTTGTGCTCCGGCTGCGCCAAAGCGAGTGGGATCCTGGGAAGCTCAGCCTCGTCAAGGCCTTTTACATGGGCTGGGAGATCCTCCTTGGAAGCCACGAAAGTCAGCCGGGTGAGCACCTTGCCCAGTCGCCGTAGAATCTTGTAATCGCAGGAACGGCCAATCTCAAGAAGTTCATCGCGCGTGAAGACCATATCTTGGCTGTCGCCTTCATTCTCGTTCTTGCCAGCAAACCTGATTGTTGGGTCGAGAAAGACGCAGGGGTACTTTTGGGCGTCCCCGAGCTCCTTGATAATGGCCACGATTTCCCCCTTCATGTCGTAGGATGCCTCCAGCCAGCTTTTCATGCGCGCTTTACTTTCGGCGTCTGGTATCTTGTCGACATGCAGCCCGAACTTGGTGATGAGTTCGTCTCTCGCTGGGTTTGCTCGGTCGCTGCACACTGATCTCCAGAGGGTGCCGAACACCGGGTTGAGAGCCATAACAGTGACGTCGGTCTCAATGATCTGTTCCAGCTGAGCACATACAAGCTTCTTGTACTCCTCGTCCATCATGTATCTTGTAGCAAAGTCCTGAACCGCTCCACCATCTCGCACAGTGATAATCTCAGTGATATCTCCTTCGCTGACCCAATCGTTTATGAGGTTGCACCTGAGATGTTCAGTGACATCCTTGTCCGCAGAAACTGGTAGCCACTTGCTGCCCTTGATGCCGGTCTCAGATTCCACCGCCTCGATACCCTTCAGTGTCCGATAGGTATTCAAGTAGGCCAGTTTCCGATCACTGCCATGTCCCTTCTTCTCAGTAACCGCACCCATCCAGCCAAGTAATATTCCAACCGTTAACTGGGAGATGTCCTCGACTCTTGGCGATGAAGAGTCAAAACTAAAACACTTCCCACTGGTGACCTGCGATAGGAAGGAATACACCGCCGCAACTCCCAACCCATCCCGACTCTGATCTTTCCTACACTTCAACTTGAACGTCCTCGCAGTAACACAGAAAACCTGCGCCCCGTTATCCCTCAGCCGGTGACAAGCCGATACCCAATCCTTGAACTCCTCGCCGTCCTCCAACCTCCCTAGTGCCTCCTGCTCCTTTTCCCAAGCCTTGTTGTCCAAAAGTTTCAGATGGGGCGACTCGTCCGCATACCAAATCACCACCGTCTTCCGTGTTACCCCTTCCTTGGAATCTCGGCCCATAATCTCACACGCCGAGTGCGCGCCCGTCTTGCCTGCTTCGGGGGTGGAGTAGCCTCCCTGCGTCTTCAGGCCCTGAGCCCATCTGAGCAGCTCC
Organism: Triangularia verruculosa; assembly: GCA_033296885.1. Classification (NCBI taxonomy): domain Eukaryota; kingdom Fungi; phylum Ascomycota; class Sordariomycetes; order Sordariales; family Podosporaceae; genus Triangularia; species Triangularia verruculosa. Next base: position 2,962 of record MU863910.1, on the reverse strand, counting down.
TTCTTGTCCTGATCCTGCCCGAACCACCCGCTGAACTCAGTAACTCTGGCTAGTTCGTTGTCGTATGTGCGCGTCTGAGGCGACCACTCGACACAGTCGTGGTCACGGTAGGCGAGGACGCCAATGCGGGAGAAGGCGTCGGTGAGGGTAGAGATGCGAATGATGGACTGGAGGGAGGTGTGGAGAGATGACAGGAAAGTGGTCATGGATGCCGTGGCGTCGGTGATGATGAGGAGGTCATATTCGAGGTGCTCATTTGTTGTTGTTGCTGCCGCCGCTGGGGCAGCAGCCTGGGTGTTTGTGTCGGATGCCATTGTTACCTAGTATTTTGTTGACTGATGAAAGAAGGGAAAAGGGAAAGCTGAACAAGAAATGGTGACATGATAATTCTTATAACTGGTACCTAGGTAGTTAAGGTACAGATGCAGTTGTCTTCATGCGGGCTTGCGGGTAAGCAAGCGCGGGGAGTCACTGCCCGCTCCCCGTCCCATTCGGCGAGGACAGTGAGGACGGCAGGCGCCAACAAGCCGGCGTGAGTCAAAATAAGCATTTCTCCCCAGCCAAAAGGATGACGCCAAGAATCTCACCACAGGGGGGGTCAGGGGCTTTAGCGCTTACATGCACGTTCCACAGTGCCACTATCACGGCCTGCCGGAAAAGGAGAAGAGGCTGAATGACAACAAAGGACGAGATAAGTTCGGTGCAGAAAACCTCCTTTGGAATAAGAACTTCAGGGCTGCCTGGATCCATTGCTGCTCGTCTTCGGTTTGGGAGGATGGACCAAGGTTGAAGTCATCCTTGTACAGTTAGTCCATGGCCCTCCTACCTAGTGCATCCATCACACCAACTCAATGACGACTGCCAGCCCAACAGGATCCCAGATCAGATCCCCTCTCCAGCTCGTGGGTTCGCGCAGAGGTATGGGATTGCCGAGTCCCAGATTAATAGCCTTTTGAAACACAGGCGTCGACTGTGTTCCTTGGGGGGGGGGGGGGGAACAATGTTTGCGTTAGGGCCTGATACGACGAGACTTGCAATGAATGTCCTTGATTAGGTACCTATGGTCTCATGTGGCTGAGCACATTGAACGACCAAGGTAGTTATTGTTCATGAATGCTAGCTAGGTAGGTAGGTATAAATACAGGGAATTTGATGCTGATGTGTGTTCAAACCCCCAAAAATGCCGCCGAGGTCTGGAAAGTAATAAAATGGTATCTAAAGGAGGGAAAGGAGAGGGGCAAAGAAAGGTGCCAGCAAGAACTGGTAGTGTCTCATGAGGATGCAAGCCATTGACCATCATTAACCGTGACGCCGCTTGTCGGTTTTTTGCCGAGACAGTTAGGCTGCAGATTGCTTGAAGTCTGTATGCACCCTGATCCCCTTGAGAGGAACCTCATCTCCACACAAACTCTGCTCATCCCCCCCTTGCCTCCCTGGCCGGCTCGTTACTGTGTAGGCATAGCCGTGGTCGGGCCGCAACCCACTATCATCGCGAGTCATGGTCGCCGTCCGGCTTTCCAGCGCCGTGTCGCTGGAGTTCTGGTCGTCGGGTAGACGATAAAACGCCCTGTCTCCGTCTTTCCGTACCTCAGGCTCTGTGTGGTCGGTGACCGAGCCTGTCGACTTTGGATTGCCACCACTGCCGCTGGCGCCGAAGTTGTTCTTGGAGGAGAATCCGTTCTTGCTTGCGCTGCGGCTGTTGTTCGAGATGAGGGAACTCGAGATGCCGATCTTGGTCAAAACCAAGCTCATGATGGGGCCAAGAGTGGGAAGGTTGGCGGAGATGATGCCTGCAGACATTTCGATCGCGGTCCAGCCGACGGTCGGTGCGAGGGAGTAGGAGGGGTCGTCATTGGTGTAGGTGAAAAGCACCGAGGTTCGGTAGGCAGAGGCGAAAACGACGCTGTTGGAGAAATTGGTTAGCACATGACAAGAGGTGCAGACACCTGGCGTGAGGGACGACTTGCAAGAAACCCAAACAGAAAGCCACCGTAACACCAATCTTTTCGGATTGCCGCAGTTGAAGCTTCCAGACTTGCGGAATGGGGAGGACGAGGATGGCGATATCGGAGAGGATGGTCGAGATTGCGTTGGAGATCCACGTACCAACCTGGTTGATGCATTTGCCGGGCAGATGCGGATACCAGAGCTTCTCGACGGGAACGCAGATGAAGATGAAGAGGAAGGTAATGGTGATGACCCAGGCGATGATGAAGGCACTGATGCACCATGCCATCTTCTTGAAGTAAGGAAAGCGGAAGATGCGGTAGTACATGAAAAGAATGGCCATCTTCGTCCAGACGAGGTTGAACACGTATAAGATCTCGGCGACGACCAGGAACTTGGCCATGCGCACGATATCATCCATGGGAACTTTGTCGGCGTGTATGCCCATGCCGGCCCCATACATGGCGAAAATGAAGCCAACCGTTACATAGTTCCATAACTGCAAAGCGCCGTTGTCAGACCTGATGCCATCACAGACAAGGCAGGGGAGCAGCGCCACGACGAACCTGGGAGAAAATAATCATCCAATCATCCCACCACAACTTCTGCGCCCTGAGATAGCGGGCATACAGGCGCATGCCAATCGAAACAGTAGAAAGAACCGTCACCGACACGACGGTAGCGAGCGTCCATGGCTGCAGGTTGTCAGGGTCGAAACCCGGGATGCCGGGAAGGACGGAGGGAGAGTCGGAATCTGACATGGTGACAAGCACACAGGCAGTGACGCGATTTCAGGGAACCTGGGGAAGACAACGAATGGCACCAGGTTGTGTGTGTTCTGAACAGCACAAAAGCATCGTCGAGGCGGTTTCGAGCGCCAGGGGAAGTTTTTCTCTTTGGCATTTAATGGCCATCTGGAAGTGTCCCCCGGGGGGGGGCGCCCCGGGGGGGGGGGGGGCCGCGCGGGGGGGGGGGGGGGGGGGGGGGGGGGGGGGGGGGGGGGGGGGGGGGGGGG